>CAJNDS010002150.1:32500-132812 GCA_905221605.1 Symbiodinium natans
TTGCCCCAGGTCCCGGATGGCAGCAGGGCCCCAAGTCGTCAGAGATCCATCACCCAGAAAAAAACAGCCCAGGCAGTTTGGACTATTTCCAGGAGGTTCCTTGAAGCTTTAACTCGAGCCTCGCCCACTTGCAGGGCCAGAACACCATTGTCTGGCAAGCCTGCTCCTTGGACAGTGCCCTTGGCCAGTGCGTCTTTGCCGGCAGCCTTCCCTTGCCCACTCCCAGAGCTGTCTGGGCTCTTTGACATGGTGCAACGCCCTTTTGCAACGAGATGAAAGCAGAAGCCATCAACTCCAAAGCTTGAAACGCCGAACAGTTGAACCAACGCCTCTTGCGACATTCAGGCGTCTGTTCACAAGCTGCCCCCGAAGTTCCCGAGGCTCTCAATGCCAAAGTTCGAAGCTCTAGGCAAGGACGCCGAGCTGGATTCGTCGTCAGGGCTTGGGGTTTAGGGTTTAGGGTTTAGGGTTTAGGGTTTAGGGTTTAGGGTTTAGGGTTTAGGGTTTAGGGTTTCGGGTTTCGGGTTTAGGGTTTAGGGTTTAAGGGTTTGGGGTTGAGGACTGTGGCATTGCGGGGTAGCAGCTCTGATCGCAAGACTTCTTTGCGGATCCTGGAGGTTCCGTGTGCTAATGTACTGCCATGCAAAGCACGTGCCATCACACTGTAGTCAGAGCTCAGCACGAGACTGGAAATGCCATGGCTTCTCTGTTGTCACTGTCGTTTCTGGCATCGTCCCAAATCGCGACATCTGCATGAGCCCGGGCGGACTCTGGCACTTCCCCACCAGCGACATGAAGAATCGCCAGATCCCCGCAGATCCATCAGCCCAGATCGCAACAAACCACTGCAGAGAAGTGTGCAACTACTGAACTTACTGGGCACTGCTGTCACCGTGATGGCCCCAAGTCACCACAGATAAAGCAGCTCGGATCGCAGCAAATGACGCTGAAGAAGCTTGCACGTGCTGAACGTCCTTTAGGTCACCGTGTACGGTACTGCTGCTATCGCCACCATGCGCAGCACTGCCCCAGGTCACCACAGATCCATCAGCCCGGATCGCAGCAAACGCCTGTACAGAAGCTTGCACCTCTTTCACATTCTTCAGCTCACCTTGTACAGTACTGCTGTCGCCGCCAGATGCAGCATGGCCCCAGGTCACCACAGATCCATCAGCCCGGATCGCAGCAAACGCCCGAGAAGAAGCTTGCACCTGCTGCACGTTCTTCAGCTCACCTTGTACCGTACTGCTGTCACCGCCCCATGCAGCATAGCCCCAAGTCACCACAGATCCGTCAGCGCGGATCGCAGCAAACGCCCTAGAAGCGGCTTGCACCTGCTGCACGTCCTTCAGCTCGCCTTGTACAGCACTGCTGTCGCCGCCAAATGCAGCATGGCCCCAGGTCACCACAGATCCGTCAGCCCGGATCGCAGCAAACGCCCTAGAAGAAGCTTGCACCTGCAGCACGTTCTTCAGCTCACCTTGCACAGTACTGCTGTCCCCACCAGACATAGCACTGCCCCAGGTCACCACCGACCCATCAGCCCGGATCGCGGCAAACGCCTGTACAGAAGCTTGCACCTCTTTCACATTCTTCAGCTCACCTTGTACACTACTGCTGTCGCCGCCAGATGAAGCATCCCCCCACGTCACCACCGACCCATCAGCCCGGATCGCAGCAAACGAATGTGGAGTAGCTTGCACGTGCTGCACGCCCTTCAGCTCGCCTTGTACAGCACGGCTGTTGCCGCCACATGAAGCATGGCCCCAGGTCACCACAGATCCATCAGCCCGGATCGCGGCAAACGCATTGGAAGAAGCTTGCACCTGCTGCACGTCCTTCAGCTCACCTTGTACGGCACTGCTGTTACCACCAGACATAGCCCCACAGATCCATCAGCTCGGATGGCAGCAAACGCCCGCACAGAAGCTTGCACCTGCAGCACGTTCTTCAGCTCACCTTGTACAGTACTGCTGTCACCGCCCCATTCAGCATGGCCCCAAGTCATCACAGATCCATCACCCAGGAGAGCAGCCCAGGCACTTTTGACTTCTAGTATTTCCCGAAGGTTCCTTGAAGCTTTAACTCGAACCTCGCCCACTTGCAGGGTCAGAACATCCTTGTCTTGCAAGCCTGCTCCTTGGACAGTGCCCTCGGCCAGTGCGTCTCCCGAGGCTGTCAGCAGCCTTCCCTTGCCCACCCCCAGAGCACTCTGGGCTTTTTGACTCAAGCTATCAATAGAAGCTTCCGGCTCTGTTTCCAAAGTAACACTCCGGCCACTCAGGAGGTGCACATGGACTGACATCGGCATGGCGCCGCCTGAAACGCAAACGCTCGACTGGGTGCCTCCCAAGTCGCCGCGTCCCTTTGGCACGAACCATACGAAACCCAAAAGCCTATAGAGCCTGAAGCCCTAAAGCCCTACAACCCTCCTCTGGGGGGATTCCGAACATAGGGGTACCTTATTGAGGTCCTTACTATAAGGGAATCCGGGGGTCGATTATAGGGGTCAATGAACAGGCTGAGTTCTTTCAGGACTTGGGATTTCTGGCCGCAGGCGTAGGGTGGCAGAGGCTAACACTGCAGGCGAGTGAACGTGCATCTTTTCTTGGCTGAGCACCACTTTCCGAGAGGGATGAGTGCAGGGATGAGTGCAGGAGAAAGCGCAGCACTTTAGCTGCACCTGAGCGTAAAAACCCCAGAGACCCGAACAGAGAAGGACGCCGTGGAGGCCCGCAATTTGCGAACTTCCAAAATGCCCCGCTTATATTAGCAAAACTTTTGCCGCATCACATGCATACATACATACATACATACATACATACATACATACATACATACATACATACATACATACATACATACATACATACATACCTACGTACATACATACATACATACATACTTATGTACCTACGTGATGCACATGTACATTTACATATACACATGTGCTAGCAGCTAGCAAATTTGACTGCAAGGTTTTGGGGGCCCCAGGCACCTCCGCTACCGGCTGCTTGGCAGGAGCAAGCACGTCCTTGGATGCCGGCTTCGGGAGTTTTGGATTTTGGAGCTGGGGGGTGGGGGGGGGTTAGGGTTTGGGGGTTAGGGTTTAGGGTTTAGGGTTTAGTGTTTAGGGTTTAGGGTTTGGGGGTTAGGGGTTAGGGGTCAAGGCTTAGGGTTTATAATCGGGTTACGGGGTTTAGGGGGTTTGGGGTCCAAACTTTAGGGGAACCCTGAACCCCTGCACCCCTAAATTAGAACCCTAAACCTCTGAACTCCTGAACCCTATACCCAAACCCTAAAACCTAAACCCTAAACCCCAAAACCCCTAAGCCCCTTGGGCCCAGGGGAGTCCAGGAGAGCCTTGAACCGCCCACCCCGACGCCTCCTTGCGCTCGGGGGCCTCGGCTGGCGAGCCTCTCGGCACGGAGGGCTCCGGTTTGGGGTTTGGGGTTTGGGGTTTGGGGTTTGGGGTTTAGGGTTTAGGGTTTAGGGTTTAGGGTTTGGGGTTTGGGGTTTAGGGTGTGGGGTTTCGGGTTTAGGGTTTGGGGTTTAGGGTTGAGGGTTGAGGATTGAGGGTTGAGGGTTGAGGGTTTAGGGTTTGGGGTTTGGGGTTTGGGGTTGAGGGTTGAGAGGAAGCTTAGTCGGACACCTTCGTCCCCATGTCCCTGACTCCGACAGCCGCTGCGGAGCCTCTCTGCTCGTTGAACCAGGGCACCACCACGGTGAGAACTGCACAGGGGCGCATGGGTGCTCGGGCTACCGTCCGCACTTGGGATGCTGCCCCTTACACTAACAGTCCTCAGTAGGGATTCTAGTACTCAACTTACAATCCCTGTTGAGGAATGTTAGAGTAAAGGGGAACATCCCGATTCTGCACTTTGAGGAACCGAAGCATCAGCTCGCGAGCGTCCTTGCTAAAGTCTAGGCCGCAGGTGGAGAGACACGAAGCCCGAAACCTTCAACCACTGCCGCCTACGCCGATCAGGAGGATGAGCCCAGCCTTTCCAAAGAGAGAGAGAACTCTCTGGGGGGACTCCCAGGAGTCTAGGGCTCCCTGAATTGGGGTCCCCTTTCGGGCTCCGATGTTTGTGCGTCGCCTTAAGGCCCCACTCTCGGCTAGGCATCCTGGCTCAGACTTCAACCCTGAGGCCCCCTTGAACCTTATATGCGCCCGATATGCGCCCTATAAGAACCCCTAAGCTTCCCTTGAACCCCCTCAAACCCGAGACCCTTTAGACCCACCCATTGGGGTCTGCACTTCAGTTTAATTTCAGCTGAAAGCGCAGTAACAACGGCAATAATCGTTCTGCTCGTAATAACACCAAGAAAAATAATCACTATACTAGTAATACAAGTAGTAACAGTAATTGCAACAATACTGACAGAACTTTTCGTCACAATAGTAACACTCGTAGTGATTAGCAATGCTTGGTAGCAGCTAGTACTAGTAGTCATAATGGGAATAGCCGTAAGAAAACGTAAAACTCTTTAGATAAACATATATATAGCAAAAGAAAGAAGAACAACTCAGATTAACCTGTATAAAACAAAAAAACACCGTTCACAGCCGTAGGGCGGCACCTGCACTCGAAGGCCTAGGGGAGCATCGCGTTGGAGCTCCGCAACGAGGTCCTGGAGCTGAAGCCTGTCCCGCGCGCGGTTCCGGGGGCGCGCTGAGTGGGCTCTCTTAAGACTCAAGGAGACTCGGGGTTGGGGGGGGGGGGCTGGGCTGTTTTTTCCGGGTTTAGGTTCAGGGTTTAGGGTTTAGGGTTTAGGGTTTAGGGTTAAGGGTTAAGAGGGTTAGGGTTTAAAGCTCTAGCGACACGTATGAAATGTTAGGGTCGATCGTTCTAGGGCTGAGGTCTCGGGATGTCAATCGCATTAGGTCCCTGAGCGCGTTTCCTAGTATCCCCCAAACAAGGCGATAGCTGGAAGTAACCCTAAAACCCTAAACCCTAAGCCCTGAACCCTAAACCCTAAACCCCAAACTCTAAGCCCTGTTTCGAGTTCCAGCCCTCCTTGTATCTCTCCATGAACCTACCCTAAACCCTAAACCCTAAACCCTAAACCCTAAACCCTAAACCCTAAACCCTAAACCCTAAACCCTAAACCTAAACCCTAAACCCTAAACCCTGTCCATGAACCTTCAAAGCGGCCATTCCGAGCCTTCAGAGCCCCTTCCTGCGAACAAACCGCCATGAATCCTCTGAGAATCCCCTTCATGAAAAAGAAGAAACAATTATATTTATAGTAAAAGTAGAAACTAGAAGAGGGATGGCCCGAAAGCATCGATTTGCCGTGCGTTGACTCCATGCACTTGATTCTTTGTAATCGAACTGTATGCACTTGGAGAAATGTATGCCCTTACATGGTTGCATAGTCACTTGTACACTGCACTTGTATGCACTGGAACCGCATGGCATTCAAGTGTGTGGAGTTGAATGCCATGCACTTGTGGTCAACTCTGTAGACTTTTCATCGGCGTTGAAGACAACGCCGAGCTCCAGCGGCCGGTCGCGGCACGCACCTGCGCCGGTGCAAGGAAAGAAGCAGAAACCACACAAGCACAAAAACAGACAAAAGAGGTGGAGTCTAAGTAAGGGCCGTGCATGTTGGTCGCCATGGAATACCTGCGCGCAGAAAACAGCTTTACTTGCAAGTCGGTCGACAAAGGTGCCAATCGTCCCGGGCGGTCCTAGCTGCATTTTCACACACGCGTGCGTCGCACCGTCATATTAAACAGAGGTGGCCGCGCCGTCGTACTTTCGCAAGACAGCGTCCGTTTGGGGAACCCACATGTGTATTTGTCTGACATGTGGCACCCGCGCTCCGAATTGACACGCTGCCTTGCAGAGGCTAACCTTTTCATCGCAAGCGCGCCGTCGACTTGAAATCATGTGCGCCAGCTTCCCACTCCGGGTCGCGTCGCGCTTCCCTCTCCATTCCGGATTGACGTTACTACTTACTACAAAGCTACTCAGCAACTTCGAACTGAAAGGACAGCTCAACTGGCTTGGTCCAGCCCAGCATGGACCTTGGCCGCCCTCCCACCGACACGGGCATCTTGAAAGCCTTGACGTCCAGGACCACCCAGCCGAAAAACCGCTTAGCACCCGAGGACCACCAATCGAATGGACTGTCGACCTCGATGAGCGTATCCTGCCTGTGAGAGTCGAAGTCCCGATCGTCCAAGAACTCGGTCGCCCCAGCAAAGGTGATGATGCCCAGGACCTGAGCCCGTGAAGGAGGAGGGCCAATCTCCGTGTCCACGATGGCACCCTTGGTGGACCCGGCGCCGACGGTCTCTATGAGGAAGAGCTGCTCGCCCTCCGAAAAGCACTGGTAGTGACCGAGGGCGTACTTCCTCACCTCCATCTTTTTGCGCCCAAGCATCAACAGCCGACTCCATGGGTACTGGACATTGAGGCCGCAAAGCGAGAGGCGCTGAGTCGACAAAAAAACTTCATTGGACACCGAAGCAGGCAAGTTAGGATCTTTCAGCCGTGCTGCGCGAGCGACCAACTCGGCCGCCGTGCCGCATTCTCGCATGGATTTCAAGTCTGCAAGAGCTTTCCTTCTGCTGTCACGCAGCGGACCTCTGATCGAAGTGTCCTTCTCCTCGCAGATGCGGATGTGCGCAAAATGCGCTCGCCAGCCATATCCATGCTTCTCCACGATCCCGCGCTGGCTAAGTTCCTGTGACTTTCTACCGAGACCCGCCATGCTGCAACTTCACACCTGCCTCGAGCCAAGGTAGAGATCACAACAAAACTCTGAGCGCAGGAGAAGATCCACAACACCGTCCCCAAGTTGTTTGCGAGGATTTCAAAGCTCCATGCGCTCGGGCCATCCCTCTAGAAGCACGCATGCGTGTAGAGCATCCGATGGAATGTGTGACGGCGCATATGTGTGCATGTTGAGGCGCAGGCAGGAGGCCAAGCAGCTTTGCATTTTATATCTTGGGCTGGTACACGCGAAAGACCCTTTCGCAAGACAGCGTTGAGGGGAGTAAGCAAGGGTTCAAACTAGCGAGAGTTCTGCAGGCGGTGCAAAGCCAAGAGAGCATAATCTCTGCATTTCCACGGTTGCAGAGCTCTCTGAGCCGACAAGATGCAGTCCACAGCTTCATCTGCGCTGCATTGGCCGTCCAGCACCAGCCAAGCGCAGAGGGCAGCAGGACTGCGATTAATGCCACCGAAGCAATGGAAGAGCACGTTGAACTCCTCGCTCGCCTGTTGGCACTGCTCGCGCAGAGTGCGCAAAGTCTGAGCCATGTCTGTCCAAGCCTGGGCGCACCGCTCTGCGCTCTCGAAGAACCAGGAAGCATCCCGGTTGCATTTGATTCTGGGGTCGTCCAATTCAACTTGGACGTGCCGCACACCAGAGCGGGAAAAGTGCTCGCGCCAGTCTTGGGGAGCCCCCCTGACTCGCAGCTCAGCTGGCCGGCACACGCTCACCACAACCGTCACAGAAGTGTTGGTGCTGACCTCGACGTGGAAGATGTCGGCAGCCGAGCGCACGCTGCCCAGCAAGCAGCTCTCACCAGGCTTCGCAGACCGCACCACCACGGCATCGAGAGGCCAGTCGGAGATGTCGCCCAGGTTGTAGGAAGCTCTCCAAACAGTATAGTCCATGTCTGACCAAGGTCCCTCATTGTATTTTGTGGAGATGTCGAGCTGCCTCTGTCGAATCCAGCACATCTCCGCGTCGGACATTGTCGGCCCAGAAGACGTCAGCGAGGACTCCATGCATATGCAGAAAGCAGCAAGGAGGTTTCACTGCAGACCGCTCGTCGGGCCAAAACTAGCTTTTCGAGCCAAAGCCAGCAGCGCAGCCAGGTCTGCGGGTTTAGGGTATCTTGTTCAGAAGAGTGAGGGGCTGAGGTTCTGGGGTTCGGGCAGAACAATGTCAGAATGACATTCCCACACAGACAGACACAAAACCACGTCATCGACTGGCCTAAAGCTCGGGATGTCTCCCATCCACGGTCAATGTCAAAGGCGAAGAGAAGTTGAGGTCAAGAAGAAGGCTACAGAAGAAGCACTGTTTCAGTCCTGCGCTCTAGTGAGAAACGAACTTGCCCAGTCCCGCGGGCTGCATCCCCACACCTCCGCAAGACGGCGTCCATGCGGTTCCGCAGCCGCGCATCTTCGCAACAGAGCGGCCACGCGGTTCCACGGTCGCGCTACATGTGTGCGGTGGCGTGAAACACACGTAGCCGCTCAGACCGCCGGGATACGTCAGCACCGCCCCTAGTCATCATGCCGATGAGCAGCCTCAGATGAAAGATGCGGGAGAGACCTCAAGGCAGACATTCGCACATCTTCCTCGTTGTACCAATCCACAATGCAACGTGCGCAATAGTGCGCCTGATGTCCATACTTCGTTCTCATGCACGGACGGTCGTGCATCTCGCAGGAGAAAGTACAACTGCCTCTTCGCGGCGGGCAAAGATTCCCCATTGCGGCAAGGAGCAAAAGGGCGCGGTCACCTAAGCAAACGTCGCAAAAAGGTGCTGCGGCGCCCACACGAATGCACGCATGTCACCATGCACTCAGACATCATGCCAACGTGTGAGTTGTGTCAAGTGAGTCCAAGGAGACATGCCATGTCATTCTCAGTCCAGGGAGACACGCAGTCTTTTTAGCAGGAGCTGCGAGAGTGTGCGCATGCCCACAGGCGCTGCAGGCGCTGACTGACCTGTCCAGGGCGAGCCTTCCGCCGTGTCCGGCGCCGGCGCACCTTCCGCAAGACAGCGTCGGGCGCGCGGCGCCGGGGTCAGGCTCCGGCAAATAAACATCCGCAAAACTGGACCCTAGAGTCTCGAGTGCTGTCTAGGGCGAGGCTTCCGCCGTGTCCAGCGCCGGCGCACCTTTCGCAAGACAGCGTCGTGTGCGCAGCACCGGGGACGGGCTCCGGCAAATAGACATCCGCAAAACTGGACCCTAGAGTCTCGAGTGAAACATGTCTATAGGGCGAGGCTTCCGCCGTGTCCAGCGCCGGCGCACCTTTCGCAAGACAGCGTCGCGCGCGCAGCAGCGGGGACGGGCTCAGGCAACGTCCCAGGCTGCGCACTTCACCTTCGTCGGCGTCTCCTCGATGAGACTGGTGGCCGGGCGCTTGTTGCTCTGCAGCGTCGGCTCCCCCGCGAGCAAGTCCCAGACCATGGCGCGCTCTGTCTCCAGGTTGCGAACTTGAGCCTCCATCGCCCGGGACATCCACTCCACGTGCAAGACCACAGCGTCCGTGGCCTCGTTCCTGAGTACGCGTCCCACCAAAAACCGTGGTTGGCCGTCTGCCATGTTGAAGAGGTGACAGCTGGTGAAGTGACAAAAGGCCTCGATCGCGAATGGCTGGGCGCCGTCCATGTGTGGGTACGAAAAGACCTGCTGGTGCTTGGTGACCAAATGCTTCTCGCCGCCAATGTCCACCTCGTCCATGGACGGCTCGTCCTTGGCGAAGGCCAGCAGCGTCACGCACTCCGCGAACACGGAACCGCGCGTGAAGAAGGTCCCGAGGTCCGAGCAGGACAAGTCTGAGAACAGACTCTGCACAGGCAGGACCGCGCCATCCCTCATTTCATTTACCAGGCGCGTCACCTTCTTGACCATGGGACGCGCGCGCTCATCGTAAGCTTCTCCGAAGGAAGGACGAGCTGCTAAGATCTGAAATTGCGTCGGAGCACTTGCGGATGCCTGCGAAGCTTGCGAGGACTGCAGCAAAGCGCCGCGGGGCTGCCCCAGCCGCTGTGAAGTACCCAAGCGAGCATCGAAGGGCCCCTTGAAGCAAAGCGCCTGCGGGCCCTTGTCCCGAAGCAACTGGGCCAGCGCCTGCTCGTCCGCGACCCGGGCCAGCACTGCGAGCTCCGCTCCTCCCACCAGGACATTGTCCAGCTGCCCCGTCCAATCCGCCACGTGCACGGTGGCCAGCACGCGAGCAGCCTCTGCGGGCTCCGTCTGGCAGCCACTGGTGTCAGCACGCTTGCACTTGCCGCTGACGTCATCAATCTTGGTCTGACAGTGTCTACACGGGGTGTAGACCGGATCTCCAAGCACGTTGACCAGCCAAATGCTGTGCATCGCCACTTCGACTTTTTCCTCTGCGAGCGAAGCTGTGATGCAAAATTAAGGAAGCAAACAAAAAATAAAATCACACCTTCAGGCTTCAGGCTTTAGGGTTTAGGGTTCAGGGTTCAGGGTTTTTTGGGTTCTGCGGTCCTGTGTAGCTCCTTGCTCCATTGCCGAGCCGAAGGCATTCATGGTTGCGGCACATGCGACAACACAAGGCCCCATGTCGGAAGTCAACCTGCCGCCGCCAGTCAAGGACGGGCACCACGGCTTGGAAATGCGGTCGCCCTGGTCTGTGCCGAGTTCGCGAAGCTTGTCTGCCCGCAAGCCAGGTGGGTCCACGTGCAGCGCAGAAAAGCCGTGCTTGTCATTGTCAAGAAAATGTTCAGCCGTTCCTTCCAGGGAGGAGTCTTCTCGCATGATGAGGCCGCAATTGTCAAGTTGGATGACCTGACCTGGTTGCACATTCGTCAGCAGATCCACGTGCCGTCTGCCCCACACGTTCACCAGCATTTCCTTGCCGGACAAGTCTTTCAGCCAGAGATTCGCTTTGGGCTTGCTGGTTGGTGGCAAGTCCAACTGCGTGACCACGCCAACGATGTCGGCGCGCTCTCGACCCTGGCACTGTTGCTCCATCACCTGAAAGTCGGACCGCGCAATGGGGAAGACCTTCTGCATCTCCATCGCCTGGGGGTGACCTTGAGCCACCGGGTGCGCCTTGGCCTTGGACCCCTTCTCAGACAAGTCCAGGAAGTGACCAGCGAAATATCTGTGCTTCACCAGCTTCAGGTCGGCGGCAAAGAAAACGTCCTTCGTCCAAGGCGCGGCAGCTTTCTGAACGGACTCGAGGCTGCCGCGAATCTCTGCGTAGACGCCCCTGGCTTCCTTGTCCACGAAGCGCAGGACCATCTTGCACCAGGGTCCTCGCGCTCCTGACATTTCTTTCGTCTCAGAATAGACGTGGCGTAGCAGAACCTTCATGTGACTGCTGTTCTGAGCAGTCAAACGGTCCAGCGTGCCTTCCCAAGTCTTGGACTGCTGTGGCTGCATGGCTCACTGTCGTGGCAGAGTGCGTGGAGGTCGCTGCAGCGCCGCAAGGAGGGACACGCTCCTGGGAAATGCGCAAGAGCCCAGGCTGCAGCAGCAGTCGGAACACTACAGACAAGACAATGCATGGCGCTGCAGTTCTGAAGTGACGTCAAGGCTTTCTGACAACTGACAAAAGGCTGCGTGGCAGACCAAGAATGCAGGCAGCGAGCGCTTTCCGGAATTTTGCCGAGAAAGGTCTACAGAGTCAAGCAAAATTACAGCAGGTAGCCCAGACACGCGGGCTGCATCCCCACACTTTCGCAAGACGGCGTCCATGCGGTTCTGCAGCCGCGCTGTCGGGCCCTGCCTCCGCTGGGACGTCAAAAACTCAGCATTTCCTTGCCGGATAAGTCTTTCAGCCAGAGATTCGCCTTGGGCTTGCTGGTTGGTGGCAAGTCCAACTGCGTGACCACGCCAACGATGTCGGCGCGCTCTCGACCCTGGCACTGTTGCTCCATCACCTGAAAGTCGGACCGCGCAATGGGGAAGACCTTCTGCATCTCCATCGCCTGGGGGTGACCTTGAGCCACCGGGTGCGCCTTGGCCTTGGACCCCTTGTCAGACAAGTCCAGGAAGTGACCTCCTTCGTCCAAGGCGCGGCAGCTTTCTGAACGGACTCGAGGCTGCCGCGAATCTCTGCGTAGACGCCCCTGGCTTCCTTGTCCACGAAGCGCAGGACCATCTTGCACCAGGGTCCTCGCGCTCCTGACATTTCTTTCGTCTCAGAATAGACGCGGCGTAGCAGAACCTTCATGTGACTGCTGTTCTGAGCAGCCAAACGGTCCAGCGTGCCTTCCCAAGTCTTGGACTGCTGTGGCTGCATGGCTCACTGTCGTCAGAGTGCCTGGAGGACGTTGGTGCCGCAAGGAGGGATACGCTCCTGGGAAATGCCCAAAAGAGCCCAGGCTGCAGCAGCAGTCGGAACACTACAGACAAGACAATGCATGGTGCTGCAGCTCTGAAGTGACGTCAAGGCTTTCTGACAACTGACAAAAGGCTGCGTGGCAGACCAAGAATGCAGGCAGCGAGCCCTTTCGGAATTTTGCCGAGAAAGGTCTACGGAGTCAAGCAAAATGACAGCAGGGGGCCCAGACACGCGGGCTGCATCCCCACACTTTCGCAAGACGGCGTCCATGCGGTTCTGCAGCCGCGCTTTCGGGCCCTGCCTCCGCTGTGACGTCAAAACTCGCCCTGCCCCGCGGGCTGCGTCCCCACACTTTCGCAAGACGGCGTCCACGTGGTTCCGCAGCCGCGCTAGGCGTGCGTCTGCGCTTTGGTGAAACGCACGTAGGCGCTCAAGTAGCGCATGTGCAGGAACGTGATGCTCACTGCTTGGGCCGCCGCGGATTCCATTTCGGACGCGGACATCTGAAAGCCTCGCCACTGCAAGGCAATGCTCCAGTGCAAGTCCTTGTCCGCCGGAGAGATGTCCTCGAAAGGGCAGGCTCGGACCTTAAGCCAGGCGAGAAGGGCATGGACCACCTGCGGCAGCTTCTCCGGCAAGAAACCATAGGCCTGCACTTCTCCCGTCTGTTCGCAGCAGTCTGCAGTGATGTGTTCAGCAAGTCGAGAGATCATGCGATGCTCGGCAAACTTCATCATTCCTTCTCGAGTCTGCTGGCTGGATCTGGCCGGCTGCTCCAAGGGTGTTGCCTTGACGCCATCAGGCACCCGGCCGTCCACGCTGCAGCGGTCCAAGACCACGCCAGGCACAACGTCTACAAGCCGGCACGCTGCAAGAATTCTTCCATCGCCGGCGTCAGTTGCTGGGCCTGCGCAGCCCAGCCACGGGCGTTCTGACCGCTGGATCGGCACTGCAGGTCGAAGTTTGGCAGCCTGGCATAGTACTGCATGCACCGCAGACAGCCAGCGCTGGCCGCGTACAAGAACTTGTACTCCTGCGCCCGCGCCTCGCCTAGCTGACCATGCCTTCGTGCCCAGTTCTTGCAATGAGGCGCAAGGGGACAACTGGGACAAGTCGTTGCGTTGCCCGACTGGTCCGTCGAGCTCGCCGACTGCTGGCTCGACCCCCGAGTTCCCTCATCGGGCCTTGCGCTCGCTTTTGCTGTGCCACGTGACCAGGAAGGAGGATGAGGGCGCTGTGACCAGGGAGGAGGGTCAGGGCCCGTCGTGCTCGCGCTGCCGCGTGCCCACGGAGGGCCAGGCGACCACGGAGGCGGTTGGGCCTGGACGGTGCGCCATTGCGCATACCTTTCCATCTCGCTGTTCAGAAACTTGGTCTTCTCCAGCCCAGCTATGCCAACCTTGTCCGGATGACACGTTTTGACCGTGAGATAGTACCTCTTCCGGACCACGGCCATGTCCGCTGACACAGCAGTGTCAGGAGGCAGATCCAGCGCACGGAAAAAACCATCGAAGGAAAACATCCGCTGTCCAAGCTGCGTCTTCTTGCCAGGTCTTTCGCAAGACGGCGTCTGAGCCTAGCAGCAGTCGAACGTAACTTGAGCCGGAGCTGCGCAGAGTGGATTCTCCAAAGTCATTTTCAACAGTTCCCGGACCTCTAGAGCAAGGACAAGTCCGTCAAGTCGATGCAAAAAAAAACTCAAGGGCATGAGACAAGTGCCATGGCCAAGTGCCAGACCCACGGGAGCCCCGAGTCCAAGAGGAGCCTCCTGTCAGAGGTGTAGCATGACCTTGGCGCGCTGAAGATAAAAGGCAGGCTGTAACTTGGTAATAGAGGAAGTTACCTTTGCACAGGAATTAACCTTTGTTTATCCCGTTTATCATCCCCCAGGTTAACCTCTACTGGACAAAGATGACGCAAGACGAAGCGGAAGACTTGGCCGAGCTAGCTTGGTAGCCGTATGAGAGGTTCTGGAAGAGTTGAAGCTGGGGAACAAGCTAGGAGCGAGGAGGCTGAGGGATACGCGGCAAGCTTGTTGCGAGGAATGCTGCGGAACATTGCGCTTCTGCGCGAACATTGTAAAGCAGAAGCTCTGTTCCGAAGCTGTACAAACACTGCGCCCGTATACGGCAGAGGTGTCCCTCTGTCGCCGGCCGAATTTTCGCAAGACAGCGTCCATTCGGCCGCACGCAGTGACAGCCTAGACTGCGCGAGGCAGCTCGCCGTCCTCAGCGCAACTTCACACGAAAAAGCCTTGGGTCGCCGCACATCAGGGTTTACGTAACCACTCCAAGGAGTACTTCTTGCTCTTGGCATAGTACACTCTGCAGTCATCACCAACCTTGCCACCCTCAGCTGGCAACAAGCGAAAGTCCTGCACACGGACTTTGAACTTGTAACTGCTGCCGAGTGTGGAGAGGAGCGACTCCTTCAAATCCCCGACAGTGCTGGAGGTGTTCACGACTCGCCATGCAGTCCAAGTGGCAGATATCCAGATTTGCACCTTGCGCATAGTAGCCATATAAACCAGCGGCATGTACGTCGAGCAGGCATAGGCGTCGGCCTTGCAAAATATACTTCCATCGCTTAGCTGATACCTTACACCAGAATATACCTGCCCATCTTCAGCTGCGGCGGAGGTGTCCGTCTGTTGCATACCGAATTTTCGCAAGACAGCGTCCGTTCGGCCCTGACAAAATACCACGGGGAAGTCACTAGGGCCAATGCTTCGGCGAGGGGCCATGCTGGGGTTCCGCTTCGGTGCACCATCAAGCAGCAGCAGAGTGGAACTGAGGCTGCGCACCGAATTCCACTTCCTGGTCGCGGCATGCACCTGCGCTGGTCCAAGACAACACGAAAAAAAAACCACGCAACCACAAAAACAGGGAAAAAAGATGGAGTCTAAGTATAAGGGCCGTGCATGTTGCTCGCCGTGGAAGACCTGCAGGCAGTAAGCCAAAGACAAAATCATCCCGGCGACATGCCATTTGGGACATGAAAACGAAGAGTCCCAGTAAGGTCCCTGCCACGTTGGTCGCCGCTGCGTACCTGCATGCGGGAAAAACAAAAATTGCTTGGAAGTCTGTCCACAAATGCTCAATACTCGTCCCGGGGGCTCTTAGCTGCATTTTGACACGCGCGTGCGCCACGCCATCCATACAAAACACAGCCCGCCGCGCCGTCGAACTTTCGCAAGACAGCGTCCGCTCTGCGGCGTGCGGCGAAAACTTGTGTTCATCCGTCTAAAAAAAGAATCGTGGCCATGCAGTCCTGGCTCAGGCGCTCTGCCACTCAGTGGACAGCGTGAACATCAACGTGCCGTCCGCGGCCCTCAATTCGGCAGACAGCGGCATGTGGAGCCGAAACCAGTCGGGCGTCTGCGGATGCTTCTCCAAAAGCCCCATCTGCATCAGGGTCATGTAACCCGTCGCCGTGAAGGTGATAGCGTGTGCCCTGACGGTGTGAGGGTCGCTGTGAAGCGACACAGGTTCTCCTGCTGCCCACACAGAGCAGTCCGATTCCAAGCAGCGTGTAATGGCCTGACGCGTTTTAGGGTTTAGGGTTGAGGGTTGAGGGTTTAGGGTTTAGGGTTTAACGGTTAAGGGTTTAGGGTTTAGGGTTTAGGCTCGAGGGCTGGCGTTTCGGTCTCAACATGTCGGGACGCAACTACGCCACGGAACATTTCTAACTCTAGCCAAGGCGCCAGCTCAGCGGAGGGACGCAGTCCCCAACGGTGTCGCCATGTGCCCGCGACTTCCTCTCCGCGCAAAACACTGTCCGATTGCGCTGGTGTCAAAGCCACGTAGGCTCGCACTTCCGCGAGGGCTGTAATGGGCATGCCTCGGGCAGCTGAGCTTTCGCAAGACACCGTCGACTCAGTGACGCCGTGGCAAAACATCAGGGGCAAGTCACGAGAGCCAATGCTTCGGCGAGGGGCCATGCTCCGGTTCTGCTCCTGCGCGCCATGAAGCAAGAGCGGCATGGAACTGAGGCCGCGCACCGAGTTCCAGTGGCTGGTCGCCGCACGTACCTGCGCCGCTCCAAGAAGAGCAGCAAAAAACAAAAGCAAAAAGCAAAAAGCAAAAAAGCGCACAACCACACACAACAAAAGACAAAAGAGATGGAGTCTTGCTAAGGGCCCTGCACGCGGGTCCCCGTAAAGCACCTGCGCGCAGCAATACAAGCTTTACTTGCAAGCCTGTCCACACATGCGCCAGTCGTCCTGGGCGCTCCTAGCCGCATTTTCACACGCGCGTGCGTCGCGCCGTCGAATTAAACATAGGCGGTTGCGCGGTCGAACTTTCACAAGACAGCGTCGGTTCTGCGGCGCAGGCGAACTTTCGCAAGACCGCGTCTGTTCTGCGGCGAACGGCGAAGACTTCTGTACAGCCGTCTACAAAGGCAGCGCGGCCACTCAGCCGCCGTGTCTCCCGTGACCGTGTCCAACTGCCGGCCCTGCGGAGCCCAGGGGCCTCAAGAAGCTTCCGTAGGTGGCCTCTTGCCTGTCACGCGTCGCCGTTTCAGGCAACTACCACTCGCGGCTTCTCCGCGCATGTCGTCACCAAGGACGCCCCGGACATAGTCGTTCTGGTGCCAAGCTAACCTGGTGACGTAAGCTTGAGCATTACGCATGCTCTGAGCGGACATTGCTTCAAAGGTTCGCATTCTCTCAACGAGCGCGCCGTTGTGCTCGTGCAAGAATCCTTCAAAGCAATCTCGGTCAGGCAGACCAACGATGATCAGGTCCGACAATTTCGTTGGGCGGGACAACATGACGTACAGCGCCAAAGCGTAGTCGGCATCTTTCATCCAAGAGGGCTTGTTCAGAAAAGCCACCAGTCCACGATGAGCAGTGACTCCTTGTAGCCCGAAGTGCGTGAGAACTTCTCTCGGCGCCAAGGGCACCTGCCACAGGGTTGTCTGGTTTCGACACTCAAGAATAAACATGCTACTGAACCCTCGACGCTCCGTCTCACGAGCCTGCTTCCGCACGACATGGAGTTTTGGCTCGTTGCCAACTTGAACAGGGAAGCCATTGGTGTCGCAAACCGGACGCACGAAGAAGTGCCCTTTGGGAACAGCCGCAGGACCAGGCACTTGCAGTTCATAATACTCCTTGTCGTCCACCTCCACCAGCACGGCCAGTGGCTGGTAACGCAGCACGACGCAGGCTGCGCTGGCGTCCACTGCCGGCTCCTTCGGATGCAGCTCGATGCGTCGTACGGTGCAAGGCAGCTCCCTTGTGAGAAGAGCTTCAGGCAGATTGCACGAGATGCGGACTTTCATGCCGACGAACAAGGGGCACATGCCTATGAGGTACCCGGTTTTGGTCATGTTGACCACTTTCAGCGCAGCGCTTGCTTGCTCCGGCGAAAGGCTGCGACCTTTGGTGGCCTTGTCGATCGCTTGCACGAAGTAAAGCTGCTGCTGCGCCGCGCGAGCTTCCAAAATGGCCCGTATGTGCTGCAGGCGAGCAACTTGCTCCCAAGCCAAGCCACCCCAGTATGTCGACAGAAGACCATCCCTGCCGCCCAAGCTCTCGGTTCGCCACACTCGAGCTTGCAACTCCTGCCAGAGCTCATCTGGCAAGCGAGTGCCCTGCCTCATGTGGGTCAGAATGCGAACTAAGGACTGCCCCGATGCGCAGGTTGAAAACCGCCCCGTGCCCGTGAAATGGACCACAATGCGTGCAGAGTTCTTGAAGAGCAAGCGTCCGAGCTCCGAGGAGTTGCTCTCCTGCTGCCGGGGGTCGTCTTCATCTTCGTTCTGAAGCTCCACCGTGTCGATAGCGGAGGATGCTTCCTGCCACTCGCAGAGACTCTTCTGCGCTGCCGGCCGCAGTTGCAAGAAATCCCCAAGCTGCACGCCGATGGGCATGCGACCGAACCATTCCTGCAAGTAGGAGGAAACATCCAGCGCCAAGGCATCGCTGCGCTGCAAGGTAAAGCGATAGCCGGCTGCGTGGTACACGTCAGGCGGGGTCATGGAGAGCTCGTCGATCACCTGGCACGACGCAACACGACAGACATGATGCGCAGTGGAACAGTAACAGTCTTTTGCGACCGAGGCGCTGCGGCCATCGCCTTCGCGATGCGTCTCTCCAAGGCGTCTTCTTTGGCCTTCTGCGACCGGATGGACTTGCGGTCCAAACCGGCGCTGGGGTTGACGTTGGCCAGCTTGTGCAGCGTCCGCGCTTCTCGGCCAAGCAGTCTCACGGCAGCATGGGTGGGCGCGCCCGCCACGAACCTGTCTTGGCCAAAGAACCGCAAAAACAGCGGGCGCAACACTCGGGTGTAGGCCCAGGTCTTGCCGCTGCCGCCCGCGCCGAGCCACAGACAGTTCACGCGCTCGGTGACCTGGCCGTCGGCCTTGCAACTGCTTGCGTCTGTTCTCTTCGCCCACATCTCATCCACGATGTGCACGACAGGAGCCACGGCGCGGATCTGCTGTTCATTCAGCGTGTGCTCCTGAGCTGAGAAGCAGACACGCAACTCCAAAATGCTAGGCTGCACGAAAAATGCGCCTGTAGACTTGTGGAATCCTGCCTCGATGAGCTTCAAGGCATACTCGCGGGGCCGCAAATTTTGCGCATTCAGCGCAGCCAGAAAAGGATCCGCTGTTGCGTCCAGATCTGCTTCCTCGTCCTGGACGACATCGTTGCAGTCGATGTCTGACTCTTCCGCCTCACGCTCTTCGGCATCATCCGCTTCGCCTGCCACTCCCGACACTAAGAAAGCAAAAAAAACAAGCCCAAGAATACACACCTACCTGCCCAGCCTCCTGCGAGCTTCTCCAAATACCGATGCTGCTGCTCAAAAGCCGCCTGGGCGTCGCCGTGCCTCCAAGCCCTTCGCAGGCCAGCGCCATGGAAATTTTCGCCGGCACCTGTCACCTTGACGTCTGGCAAGCCGCCAAGATCCTCCACGACCCGCTTCAAGCAGTACAGCGCCTCCTTCGTCTTGTTCTCGCGTCCTGCCATTACGCTCTTCCACTCCTTGTCGCGAAACAAAACCTCTGCCAAAGCATCCATGGACACCAAGTGTGGGGCGCATTCCGCACGCTCGATGGCATCCTCGTGCTCGAGATCCTCTGGCACCAGGTCGCCCTCGATGTCCACGGGCCCAGCATCATCCTGTCATGATGCAGGCAGGAAGTCGGATTACAAAACTCTCCCCCCTCCCCCCCCTCCCCCACCCGCACCGGAAGAAAACCTTACAAACCGTGCTTCTCTTCTGTCCTCGCCTCTTCCCCATCCTCCTCGGCTTTGCTGACGTACGCAAAGCGTTCTGCTCTTCGCTGGCTGCTGCTGATCTGTCTCGCAGCATGGTGCAAAGCCAATCTGTCCAGCCATGTGTCTTGCACGTAAGACATGTGCTCGAGAGGAGTGAGTTGACTGTAGTGAAATCCACATGGAATGTCCAAAAACCAGCAAATTCGTTCGTGCACTCGTGGCAGGTCGTGAAATGCACTGCGGCGATCTCGAAAAAGCTTACCCCAACACCACATGAGGAAATACGAAAGATCTGCCGAAGACGACGCGCCCGCGTCTGCGACATTTCGCAAGACAGCGTCCTCCCGAGCCCCGGGCGCACCGTCTTCCGCGCGGGCTTCAGACATGACTGTCGGAAACCACTCGCGAAGGCCGACCACATCCCGAAGACATGGCAGCGCTGCTCCGGCCAGGAGCCGCTCCTGCGCCAAGGCTTTGCGCAGCTGCATGCAGGCTCGCCAGTGCCGCCAGATGGGAGAGAACCGGCATCGCGCGAAGCCCTGATCTTCTCGCAGCTCCAGGTCATGGCACTGGAAACACTTCCAGGAATCGGCACAATCTTCAAGACCAGAGCAACGAGAGAATGGGAAAGACAGTCCAAGCATGTGGCAGGCAAGCTTCTCCTTCTCGTTCTCTGGAGGCCAATGCAAATCCATGGGCACGACCACGTTGTCGTCGGCAACTCGAAGCTCCTGCAGCAACAACGAGCACCAAATTCCAACGGCACTGTCTAGAAGACGACAGGGCGTGTGCGACGAAACACACAAAAAACAACACATGACCTTATCAACCTGGCCTGGACAGAAGAGGAATATGGCCCGTAGTGCTCATCGAAGGGGAAAAAGCGCAGGAAGTCTACGCGGCCGGCCTTGTTGCGAGGCACACGCCGCACGAACCGGGAGTAGTTCACTAATGACATGCAAGCCAGAACAGCGCTGGGGCCACGATGCACATAATCATCTTTTTGATTGTACGAGACGACATGCGTGCGTCGGGCGTGCTCACCAGCAGGGGCAGCCGCATCAGCGTCTTCCACCTCAGCCACCTCCAGCAACGGAACCTCCTTTGCTTCTGGATTCTCCTCTGGCTCCAACGGAATAACGCGCAAGTGAGGCGCCAACTGGGCCAATTCTTCCAGCGCCACCTGGCGAGCCTTGAGGATGGCGTACGGGATGAAACGGAAAAACATGTTGTACCCGCTGTAGCTCACGAGTTGCTCCTGCTGAAACAACAGTTGATACGCCATCTCGCCATTTGACTTCGCGACACAGCGCTGCATGCCGAAAGCCAAACGGCGCAGTATACTCAACGCACGAGCTTGCGTGGCTTGAGACCGCGCAGCGGGCTGAGCTTCCGCATTCTCTGCGTCTTGCTCGCTGTCTTGACGTTGACGTTCGGTTTCTTCTTGCTCCAGGCGTTGTATTCCTGCAAACAGCTCGGGCAGCAGGGATCGTGAAATCTCAAACTTTTTGGCTGCGTACTCGCCGGTGTAGAATTGAACATCCTGGTGGCGGCGGGGGCTACTTCCATCACAAGGGCACCTACTCGCCAAACTAAAAAGCGGAAAAACAAACCAGGAAGAGGAACAAGTACGCAGAGCAAAACGACAACTCCCCGATAGGCGTGCTCTTGCTCTCCTGCATGTCTCGGAACATATCGACGATCAGCCTGAGTAGGCAGGCATCCAGATGCCTGTGCTTGGAGTCTGCGTGGACACGCGGGACATTCTGCTCTTCCTCCATCTCGGCTTGCGGCTGCTCGCCCTCGGCCATCAACTTCTCCAGATCTTCTCTGCAAAGACATCGTCCAAGATACTTTACATCCACATTGCATCTCATGCAAACCTGTGCTGTCGGATTCGACATGCCCTCGCAGGGATGATCTCTCTGGGGCTGAAAAGCGTGCGGCGCCTCGTTCTTCGCAGCTTCTTGCTGCGGCAACGTGTCATGCGCACGAGGAAGAGCAGCAAAGCGAGCGCGCGGCACCCGAGGCCAGCCCTTGCGACATCTTACGCGCACCTTCTCCTCGCCCTTGTCATCCGTCTCGGTCACCAGCTCCAAATGAAAGCAACCGAAGCGACATCCGCGGTGGCCCTTCGACGACTTCCTTGGCTAGTCAGAAACAACACACAATGCAACACAGCAGGCTCCAGTGCAGCAAGTGTTTGCAAGGCGAACTGCATGTCATACCTGAGAACGCATGCGCGCGCATCTACATGCAACAGCTCAAGCGCAGACGCGCAGCTTCTTGAAACAGGACTTCGTGCACTTGTGGAAGTGATTTTGAATCACCAGGCGCCGATAATCTTTGCACAGCTGCCGCGACCATTCGGAGCCAGGCATTGCATCTTCACTGCGGCCGCGGCGAAGATACGCCGGTCGAAGGGAATTGTAGCAGCCTGTCAAACGCAAAGGGCCCGCATCTGCGCTCTGGTTGGCAGCAAGCTCGTGGCCGTCCAACTCCTTAGGCCCAGCCGGAACATCAGCGTACTGCTCTCCCGCGGACTCCCGCTGGCGTTCGCCAAGAGGAAGCGGCGAGGCTTCGACGGACAGCTGCGCCGCCAGCGCAAGCTGGCTGTCGTACCGAATCCGGCATGCAGCTTCCAAGACTTTTGCGCGCCACCGCTCCAGCTCGATGACCAGCTCGCCTCGCGCAGAGCTGGCCATCATGCATCGCAAACGGCTGGCCAGGTCGTGGCCCAGGAGAACGATCAAGATGTGCGGATGCATGGACCCGCGTCCTTGTGTCTCCAGAGGGCCGCAGAAAGCAGCGATGTCCCCAAAGCAGCCTGGGAAGGTCGATGCGGCGAAACCGTCCTCGTAGACCCCGGCCTGACCCGCCCTAAAGCTGGCTCGCTTGAAGGGCGGCAAACATCCCAAGACTTCTTCGAAAAATAGGGTCATCATGAGGTCAAAGAACCTCGCCTGAGACACGGGGTCGGCAGCTAGAATCCGACGCATGGCGGTCACGCACGGCAGAATAGGCTGCTCCAGATCCCAACCCAAAGAAACCTCGTAGTTCTCCACCTGCCCATCCACGCCCTGCGTGTGCAGCTGCAGAAGCAGGGCAGCGCGAGAATCTGCGAGGTTGGGCGTCATGAAGACGTGCGCGTTGCCGTAGTGCCAGCCAGCCGCATGGCCTCGAAGTCGAATTTGACTGCGATGTCCTTCTGTGCCGAGGACACTGGCGCTGGCCTGCAGCACGCCGCCTAACGCGCGCTTCAGCGACACATCCACATCCGGTGAGCGCAACAACTCACGTATGTCGGCCTTCTCGCCGTGCAACGCCATAGCCTTCAGCAGCTGCTCCGTGCTGACCGAGGCGATCATGGCGCAGTGCCGACTGAAGCCGCTCCGTTTGACGTATGCTTTCGATGTGCGCATGAGAGAAAGTCGGCGGTTGGTGTCGTACATGACAGGCAAGAGCTGTTCCTGGCACGCAACTGTCGCTATACAGATATAGCAAATTAAGACAGCGTCCAAAAGCGATTCAATATACTATCAAGGACAAAGTTCGACGTAACCAAATCTTAATACGACCGGGATGCGGACAGACTCCAACGAGGAAGAAGGGGCGTCTCGGCGCTATCTCCATACGCCAGCTCCTCACGAAGTAGCAAGTACCGAAAGACTTCGCCTGCCTCCATGCCAGTCTCGCGGTTGACGAAAGGCACGCCGTCTCCCCAGGGGAAAAGATCCGGGAATGCCATGGCCCAGGTAGCCGGCTGAAACATGTTCATGGGCTCGTCGCGAGAGGGCACCACAAGTTTCTGAGGTCGCACTTCGAACATTTGGCCCTGAGCCTGGCGCTCGTGCTCCACACTGTTAGCTAGCGACTGCACCCTTCGCACGCGGCTCAGCACGCGCTGCTCCTGAGCTCCCTCGCGGCCCAACAAGCCCCCGGCATCTGCCTGCTCAGGACCCAAGTCGTTTTGAGCCCGATTGCGAAGAACCGATTCAGCCTCGGTATAGTCTTGCCGCGGCTTGCGACGGCACAATTCTTCCACATCGCGGCAGACTCGAAGCCAGCGGTTGCCCTGGTCTGAGTCATCGTTGAGGCCAACGATACTAGACACGAGATGACCTGACTCCAGCGCAGCAGGTGGATTTCGCAAGACAGCGTCCTCCGAGCTGCTACCGGCTGGCGCGGCAGGCTGCTCCTCGCGCTCGTCTTCCTCAGCTTGCCCTTGCGCGTCAGCTGGCCCCTTTTGCAAGAGTTCACGGGCCAAGTAGCTGTCAACGGCAGTCTCCAAAACACAGCCTTCCAGCACGCTGTCCTGGAGTCTGCCCGGGTCCAGAGCAACCGAACGGTAGTAAGGCGAGGTCGTCCGAAGTTTCTCCACGGCTGCAACGTACTCGTCTCTGGGAGCTTGCAAGACATTGCTGGACTTCAGTTCCTGTTTCTTCTGGCCGACAAGAACGAACAAGATGTTCTCGGCCATGTCCTGGTCTTGGGGGGCAGAGTCGCCTGAATAGCTCCAGGGCCGGCCTGT
Source organism: Symbiodinium natans (assembly GCA_905221605.1). Taxonomy (NCBI): domain Eukaryota; class Dinophyceae; order Suessiales; family Symbiodiniaceae; genus Symbiodinium; species Symbiodinium natans. The sequence goes on from CAJNDS010002150.1 coordinate 56,287, forward strand.
GGAAGGAAAATCGTGTTGCCGATGTATCCCTTCTGCCTCTCATCGCGCGGTAGCGACAGCGGCTGCAAAACCGTCACCTGCATGCAGACCCGCACGAGAGGGAGTAACCGCTTTGTTCCAGGCGACAGGTTGCTCAGCTCGGGCAGAGAGCGTCCGATCCAGAGATCGTTAGCCAGCGCGTGCCTTGGAAGCATGAGAACGGAGCATTTCAAACTGCTGCGACACTCTCGGCAAACCGTACAAGGGTCCGAGGGTGATGCTGGCATGCGCCGTCGATGCAGCAACAGATACTGTCCCTCCATGTACGGGTGCTGGACAGCGGATGCCTGAAGTTCGGAAAGAGGTATCTGTGGCCAGCGCTCGGCGTACCGATCGATGCCCAGCAATCGGCACAGACGAGCCTGCTGACTCGGCAATACTGTCTCGGCACCGGAGGGCACCTCGATTGAAGACATGTCTGCGTCCGGTGGCTGAAACAGGACCATGGGGTACAGCTCGTTAACCCAGAAGGGACGGGCGCAAACCACACAACCCCCTTCCGCTCGGCCAGCGTGCATTCCAGGAGGGCAGCGCAGCTGTTCGTCGAAGTTGGCTGCGATTGTACGCTGGCGGCTCATCTCAGGCACCTGACTCGTTCAAGCACGACAAAGCGTCAGACACGTACACTTGACATGACAGGCAAAAGACACGTAGAAGGCTATTGCATGTGCCAAGGGGCCACAGGACCTCTGTGCGCTACCATTGCCAGGATTTTCTTGCGGTACTCCACGAAAGCTCGCTCTACATCCAGAGAACGCACGCAATGACTGCTCACAATGTGCTCCTTAAGGTCTGTGAGGTTCTGGCAGTTGAAGTCACACAAGCGGCAGCAGTACCTTTCAGAAAGTACTGAAGGGTCGTCCGAGAAAGAGCGCAGCAGGTGGCCGGACACAGCTTCATTCACGGCGGGCAAGGTCGGAGAGCAATCCAGCAGCGCAGCGACACGCTCCAGCTTCCGCGTCAGAGACTTCTGCGGGTCCTGCAGCAGCCTCAGCGCTCCCATGACGACTTGGTTCGCGTCTCCAACCAGATCCTCCAAGGGGACATAACATTGCTTGCGGCACCCGCCCTCGCTCCAGCCAGGAACGGCAAACAGGAGCGCCCTCTCCGCAGCAGAACGCCAAAGAATGCCGGCTTGCGCGTCCGGGCCATTTGCTAAGCAATCCAGTGCCAACGTCGACAACGGCGCAAAGTCCGGAGGGTAAGCCTTTGTCATGGCCTTGACTCTTGCGGCGGCGCCCCCAGTGTAATATTTTTCCGCGCGCTTGGCCAAGACAGGGTTCTCCTCTACCGAAGGGATACGAGAACACCCTTCCACAACCTGCCAAGAGACGAGGTCGTCCCGCAAAGAGAGCACTGCGAGGTCTATACTTTCCTCGCGAGACCTTTCCTCCGACACTGCGTTGGGGCTGTGCAGCTCGCGCACGCCAAGGCCGGCCAGCGGGTGCAGGAGCTCCGTGGCCAAGAACCAAGCAAACTGCGACCAGTCCTCGGGCTTTCGCACGTGGGCGAACGTCTGGGACCAGCGGCATGGCTCGCCGGGCTGCGTCCGTCGCTCCCAACCGTAGCGACGCATCAGGGCGCGCAGCACGGTGGTGTCGCCCTGGTCGAACTTACGGGTCTGATACTTGTGCTGGATGACGCTCAGGACTGCCTCGCAAAACAAGCTAAGAAGCAACAGAGGGCGAGGCATCATGTCGCAGTTCTAAGACGCCCCCCCACCTGGCCTCCATAACATCCTTGCGGTCCTCGTACCCGTCCGTGCTCTGTACTTGCGGCTCCGCCTCCAGGTTGGCCAGCAACCAAAGACGACGAGCGACATCCACGGGGTCCGTTCGCTCAGAGCAGTCAGCTAAACGCCACCAACCTCGGCACGCTACACACATATTCACAGCACAAACGGCGGCAAAGCAAGAAAAGTGAGAAAAAGAGTAATTCTGACGCTCACCTGCTCGCTGATCTGCACGATCTTCAAGCACAGCGGCCAGAAGACATTGCTGCAAAGGCGCAGAAAGAGATGGCACTCTCACTCCTCTCAAGCTAGCTACAGCAGCTTCCCACGCAGTGCTCACTTCCGGGGCCAACGCAACATCTACCTCTGGCCAATGCGGCAGAGCCTGCAAAAGCAGCTCCGCAAGTAGCTGCTGCTCTGCAGCGGAAGAAAGATGCCTGTCGCAAAAGACTGTGGCAGTAATGTCCAGCGAGTAAGCAGCGGCAGGTCTGCGCAAGTTCACATCCTCGAAGATGTCAGGGGCAGCAAGGACCACCGCTGCAACAGTGTCTGCTCCAGCTTCGTGAGCTGCTCGGAGGGATCTCCAGACGTGGTATTTGATGTCCGCACTTGCGCTCGGAGCAGCGGCAGGACACAATGCCAGGACGATTCGCTCAGTCAAATTGCTCCTGCTCACACTCTGGAAGGCGACTCCCAACTCCGCCGCCAGTTGCTGTAAGCTGGGCCCGTCGCCTCGGAAGCGCCATTTACGAAGCCTGGCCCGAAGAGACCGAGCCGCGCTTTCGCCGAGCTCTGCTACCCAGCTCCTCAAGCCATCTGCGCTGACATCGTCCTCGACGTCTGCCTGCCCGAACGTAGAAACGTCGAGGCCAAAAAAAGCAAGCAAGATTAAAACGTCAGGTGGCGGGCAGTAAAGGGGGGTGAGAAGAGCCTGAAACTGCCCTAGTCAAGAGACACTGCGCAGGACAAAAGCGAAGCTTTCCCCATGACGCCTCCTGCTCGGATATGCACTGCAACAGAGCGTCTAGAAGCTCCTGTTTGTTTCGCATGCCGGTGCCAGAGCCCTGCTGCACACCCGCAGCCCCAGCCAGCGCCCGCAACTGCTTGACGGTCTTCTTCGCGAGCTCCCCGCGCAGCCAAGCCACGCCGTCAGCAGCAAAACCTTCTCGCAGGCGCTGCAGCTCTTGCTGCAGCGCAGCGCCAGCTTCATCCTGTTCAAAGGTCGACAAGAAAAGCCTGAAACTGCCCTAGTCAAGAGACACTGCGCATGCGCCGCTTGAACGTAAAGCCCAAAAAAAAGCAAGCTCCAAGCCAGAAACAACCTTGACCCCAACCTGCGTAGGAATGCAAACAATATGACACACAAACCTTAGAGAAGGAGGAAACCAAGAATACAAAGCACAAAAATGACGCTTTCCCCAAGACGCCTCCTGCTCGGAAATGCACTGCGAGAGAGCGTCGAGAAGCTCCTCTCTGTTCCGCATGCGCGCACCAGCGCGCAGGTGCACACCCGCAGCCCCAGCAAGCGCCCGCAACTGCTTCACGGTCTGCTTCGCTAACTCCTCGCGCAGCCAAGCCACGCCATGAGCGGCAAAACCTTCGCGCAGACCGTGCAGCTCTTGCTGCGGCGCAGCGCCAGCTTCATCCTGATCACAGGTCGAGAAGAAAAGCCTGAAACTGCCCTAGTCAAGAGACACTGCGCACGCGCCGCTTGAACTTAGAGCCCAAAAATAAGCAAGCTCCAAGCCACAAACAACATGACCCCAACCTGCGTAGGAATGCAAACCATGTGACGCACAAACCTTAGAGAAGAAGGAAACCAAGAATACAAAGCACGAAAATGACGCTTTCCCCAAGACGCCTCCTGCTCGGAGATGCACTGCGAGAGAGCATCAAGAAGCTCCTCTCTGTTTCGCGTGCTCGCGCCAGAGCCCTGTCGTGTGCCCGCAGCGCCAGCAAGCTCACGCAGCTGCGTGACCGTCTTTTTCGCAAGCTCCTGGCGCAGCCAACCTGCACCTTTAGCACGGAAACCGCGCCGCAGCGTCTGCATAGCATCCCCGCCGGTGTACGACATGCCTGGACCTACAAAAACCCGCACGGTCCAAGCTGGCGCCAAGGTTTCACTCAATAGCGCCTCTCGGGCCAAAGCTAGCACGCACGCATGTAGAGCAACGCATCATGAGGTAACAGACATACAGCACACGAACGCTAGCACCGACACACAGTGCGGGATGCCTTCTCCCCTTCATTGACGTCGGCGCGCCCCAGGACGTCCAAATCGGACATCGCCCAAACATGTTACATTTGAGAGCAACCGCTGATCACTTCCCACAGAGAGACGAGTCTGAGCGCAGGACTGGTTGCCTTCCCTCCAAATCGAGATCACTTTTTTCCCGCTCCACTGCATGGCTGATATTTGTCATGGTTTTGGAAACAGCGAATTCGGGGACCATGGTTTTCGCGATGGTTTTGGAAACAGCTAATTCGAGTACCATGGTTTTCGCGATGGTTTTGGACACAGCGAATTCGGGGACCATGGTGTTTGCGATGGTTTTGGAAACAGCAACTTCGGGAACCATGGTTTTCGCAATGGTTTTGGAAGCGAATTCGAACAGAACACACCGTCCCCAAGTTGTTTGCGAGGATTTCGAAGCTCCACAATTCCGCGCCCACGCTATTTGCGAGGATTTCGAAGCCCCACAGGATTTCGAAGCCCCAGAATTCCGCGCCCACGTTATTTGCCAGGATTTCGAAGCCCCACAGTTCCGCGCCCACGTTATTTGCGAGGGTTTCGAAGCCCCACAGTTCCGCGCCCACGTTATTTGCGAGGGTTTCGAAGCCCCAGAATTCCGCGCCCACGTTATTTGCTAGGTTTTCAAGGCCCCAGAATTCCGCGCCCATGTTATTTGCGGTGTTTTCATGCGCCCAGATGTCCGTTACCATGCTCTTTGTGGTGTTTTCATGCGCCCAGATGTCCGTTACCATGCTATTTGGTTTTGGAAACAGCAACTTCGGGGACCATGGTTCTCGCAATGGTTTTGGAAGCGAATTCGAACACACCGTCCCCAAGTTGTTTGCGAGGAGTTCGGAGCTCCACAATTCCGCGCCCACGTTATTTGCCAGGATTTCGAAGCCCCACAGTTCCGCGCCCACGTTATTTGCGAGGGTTTCGAAGCCCCACAGTTCCGCGCCCACGTTATTTGCGAGGGTTTCGAAGCCCCAGAATTCCGCGCCCACGTTATTTGCTAGGTTTTCAAGGCCCCAGAATTCCGCGCCCATGTTATTTGCGGTGTTTTCATGCGCCCAGATGTCCGTTACCATGCTCTTTGTGGTGTTTTCATGCGCCCAGATGTCCGTTACCATGCTATTTGGTTTTGGAAACAGCAACTTCGGGGACCATGGTTTTCGCAATGGTTTTGGAAGCGAATTCGAACACACCGTCCCCAAGTTGTTTGCGAGGAGTTCGGAGCTCCACAATTCCGCGCCCACGTTATTTGCGAGGATTTCGAAGCCCCACAGTTCCGCGCCCACGTTATTTGCGAGGGTTTCGAAGCCCCAGAATTCCGCGCCCGCGTCATTTGCGAGGATTTCGAAGGCCCACAGTTCCGCGCCCACGTTATTTGCGAGGGTTTCGAAGCCCCAGAATTCCGCGCCCACGTTATTTGCTAGGTTTTCAAAGCCCCAGAATTCCGCGCCCACGTTATTTGCTAGGTTTTCAAAGCCCCAGAATTCCGCGCCCATGTTATTTGCGGTGTTTTCACGCGCCCAGATGTCCGTTACCATGCTCTTTGCGGTGTTTTCATGCGCCCAGATGTCCGTTACCATGCTATCATTTGCGGTGTTTTCAGACGCCCAGGGTGTCCGCGGCGTACTACGTCTGGAGCAAGCTCCGCGTGTCCGTGGCGTACTACATTTGTACTACAAAAGTCGACTTTCCAGCCACGGAAGCTCCGGGTGTCCGCGGCGTACTACGTTTGTACTACAAAAGTCGACTTTCCAGCCACGGAAGCTCCGGGCGTCCCCGGCGTACTACATTTGTACTACAAAAGTCGACTTTCCAGCCACAGAAGCTCCGGGCGTCCCCGGCGTACTACATTTGTACTACAAAAGTCGACTTTCCTGCCACGGAAGCTCCGGGTGTCCGGGGCGTACTACGTCTGTACTACAAAAGTCGACTTTGCAGCCACAGAAGCTCCGGGTGTCCGTGGCGTACTACATCTGTACTACAAAAGTCGACTTTCCAGCCACGGAAGCTCCGGGGGCGTCCGTGGCGTACTACATTTGTACTACAAAACTCGATTTTCCAGCCACGGAAGTCCCCGGCGTACTACGTCTGTACTACGCAAGTCGAAAAAAAAACGCAAAAACACTACGGTTTTAGCACCGCGACCACGCGAAAACCCGCAGAGGGGTTACGTTTGTATGTCAAAAAACGCAAAAACACGACGGTTTTGGCACCGCGCCAACGCCCAAACCCGCAGAGGGGTTACGTTTGTATGTCAAAAAACGCAAAAACACGACGGTTTTGGCACCGCGCCAACGCCCAAACCCGCAGAGGGTTGACGCGCGCACGAAAAAAAATGCAAAAAACGACGGTTTTAGCACCGCGACCCAGCGATTACCCGCAGAGGGTTGTCCGCGCACAGAAAGAAACGTAAAAAAACGATGGTTTTAGCACCGCGACGACGCCGAAACCCGCAGAGGGTTGTCCGCGCAAATCAAGAAACGTAAAAAAACGACGGTTTTAGCACCGCGACCACGCCGAAACCCGCAGAGGGTTGCAATCCCGATTGGCGATGTCAACCCAGCCCGCCGCCTTAGAAAGAGTAAAAAGAGTAATTTTAATTTAGAAATCTAGGACTGGGTACGAAGGTCTAGTAAATTCTACGTAAATCTAGAAATTTGTATTCACTGATTACTAAGCTCTATGCAATTCACTCTATGCAATTCACTCTATGCACTTCCCTCTATGCACTTCACTCTATGCACTTCACTCTATGCATTTCACTCTATGCACTTCGCTCTATGCACTTCACTCTATGCACTTCACTCTATGCACTTCACTCTATGCACTTCACTCTGTGCACTTCACTCTGTGCACTTGCCTCTATGCACTTCACGCTATGCACTTGCCTCTATGCACTTCACTCTATGCACTTCACTCTATGCACTTCACTCTGTGCTTCACTCTATGCACTTCATTCTATGCCCTTCACTCTATGCACTTCACTCTATGCACTTCACTCTATGCGCTTCACTCTGTGCACTTCACTCTGTGCGCTTGCCTCTATGCACTTCACTCTATGCACTTCACTCTATGCACTTCACTCTGTGCACTTCATTCTATGCACTTCACTCTATGCACTTCGCTCTATGCACTTCAGTCTATGTTGTTGTGTCAGGGGGCTCCGCACGGAAGAACCCTTCGCGATGCTTTCGGGAATAATGATCATAATCATGATAATAATAATAATAATAATAATAGCAATAATAGTAATGAGAGTAATAGTGGTGAAGAAATAGCATCTTTATTAATAATAAGAAGAAGAAGAAGAATTTCGAAATAACAATAATCAAAATAGCAACAATAACATTTAAAAAAATAATAAGAATAACAAAGAATAATAGCAATAATGGAGACCGGAACCTGAAGATCCTTCAGGGGCTTCAGCACGCTAGCTCAGAAGCACAAAGGGTAGAACAAACACCGGGAGGACGCTGGCTTGCCTCTCCTGCAAAGCTGACAAGATTAATGGACGGCCTCTCCTATACTCCCCTTAGAACCTTAATAAAACTAATATTTTCAATATCCTCTTGGGTTTATATAAACAAAATTAAAAAGCAGCTCCCAAGGGGGATATAGTCTCCTAAATCACAGGGCCCCGGAGGCAAGACCAAAAGTTGGGTCTGCACAAAGCCGTAACAACAAAACAAAAAAAACCAAGCTCAACCCCGAAGAGCCTGAACAGGATTTAGATTTAGGGTTGAGGGTTGTTTCGGCATTTTGGGGGCAGTTTACCACACTGCACCGCGTCGCGCCTTTCGGCCAGTGCCTCGAGCAGCACCATGGTGCCAAAAGTGAGTAAACACGCTCAAAAAAGGCCTGACTCCGCGCTGAGTTAACGCGTAGGGTAGCACTCAGAACTGCGCATTCTTCGTTGTGTGTTGTGGGTGAGAGACTCTGAACCCGCTTGGGGCTTCGAGTCTTTATTGTGCCTTCGACTGCCCCACTTGGAGGTTCATGGTACTTATTAACCAATTATAACTGTACTTATACCCAACTTATGAGCCCCTTAAGTGCCCTTCTATGGTTGTTTGGACAGTTATAAGAACAGTTGTAGAGTTCCTCCCCTTGAACAGGGGCAGCCTTCCACTATCTTACACTTTTTTGCCCTCTCGAGGCGCTGTTACCTTGCAGCATCTTGCAGCATCTTGCAGCCATATGCACCCTTGAGAGCACGAAAAAAGGCGCCAAGCGGAAGAGACAAACTCTGTGCACCCTTTGCCGGTTAGGGTTTAGGGTTTAGGGTTTAGGGTTTAGGGTTTAGGGTTTAGGGTTTAGGGTTTAGGGTTTAGGGTTTAGGGTTTAGGGTTTAGGGTTTAGGGTTTAGGGTTTGGGGGCTGCGGATTTCAAACGGGAATGTAGGGGCTTCTGTGTCCACAGGCGCAAGAAGGCGAGTTTAGAGCGGTCAGGATGCCGATTCTACTCTGTATATATATATATACATACATACATATAAAACTGTATATATATATACATATATACATATAAAACGCATTTTAGAAACTGCTTTATATGTTTGTTGAATATGCTGTGGTATTATATGGACGTGCGGGGTCTACAGGTCTAAGGTTCCGCCGCGAATGCGGGTTTGGCGCTTGTGGTTGGGCTGGCTGGTTCTGGGTGGGGAATGAGGGATAGAAACCCTCAAAGGGCAGCATAAGAGGGAGAAAGGGTACCTAAGCGAAAACTCCCGCATTCCCTGCCTACTAAGAACCAGTAAGGCTAAAGGTCCCGCAGGGTTTCAGGCTTTTGGGTCTCGGGCTTTGGGTTCAGGGCTGCTGAGCTTTAGAAGTCTGTTTGCCGAGAGCTCCCAACCTTTTTTTCCTGCGAACCGATCTAATGCAGGCGTCTCACGAACACTCTTCGCTGATTTCGGCGTTGAGGTTTGCAGCTCAAGGGTTGAGGCTAAACCGCAAGATGATCCCTGAGCCCTTACACCCAACTCCGCTTAAACCCTCAACCCCGAAGCCCAAACACCCATAACATCCCTAAACAACCAAGAGCAACCTTCCGGAACCCTTAACATCCCTAAGCAACCAAAATAAACCCTAAACCCTAAACCCGAAACCCTAAACCCTAAACCCTAAACCCTAAACCCTCAACGCCCCGAAGCGGCTGCGTCAAGCAAGAGCTGCCCAGGAGCTGCTCTCTCAAGCCCCCATCACTTGGCGAATCGCCTGCACAGTCACCTCAAAGGCTTGTGGGGTTTAGGGTTTAGGGCTTAGGGTTTAGGGTTTAGGGTTCAGGGTTTAGGTTTTAGGCTTTAGGGTTTAGGGTTTAGGTTTTAAAGAAATTGTACAGGGTTTGGGCCCCAATAACGTTTTGAACGAAAGTTTTGACCGAAAGCTTTGACCGAAAGTTTTGTTTTTCTGGAACAATGTTTCATGTTTTTTGGGGGCGAGGGGGGGGTGAGGGAATGGGGCCCATTTGGTCCTGTTGCTAGTGGTAGTAGTTGTAGTAGGTGGCAATTCCCAACGTGGAAACCCCTCTGCCCACTTTGCCCAGCACTGGAAACCCCACTACCATGCAATTTTCACTAGTGGGTAATGGGAGGCAGGTCCGCCCAAAAAGGCTCAGACATGGTCCGGGAGAAGCCCAGAAAGGCTCTGGAATGATCCTAGCCAGAAAGTATCAGAGAACCCAAAAAGGCTAAACCCTAAACCTTAAACCCTGAACCCTAAACCCTAAACCCTTAACCCTTAACCCTAAACTCACATCCTGAAGTTGCGCGCCTCCGCCCACCCAGGGATCCCGGGCCTCGGTGCGGGGTTCGGTTGGGAAGGCTGTGAGACTTTTTGCTTAGGATTTAGGGTTTAGGGTTTAGGGTTTGGAGGGTTTGGAGGGTTTGGAGGGTTTGGAGGGTTTGGAGGGTTTGGAGGGTTTGGAGGGTTTGGAGGGTTTGGAGGGTTTGGAGGGTTTGGAGGGTTTGGAGGGTTTGGAGGGTTTGGAGGGTTTGGAGGGTTTGGAGGGTTTGGACTGCTGTGTTGCGACGTTTTGAACCTTAAACCCTAAACCCAAAACCCTAAACCCTAAACCCTAAACCCTAAACGAGAACTTTAGTGGGCTCCGCGCCGCGCATGAACTTCGTCTCAGCGTTGGCGCGGCTTGCTGCCCATGTCGGGTCGTAGGTGCCATGCTCGGGGTGATGTGGGGTCTTTAGGGTTTAGGGTTTAGGGTTTAGGGTTTGGGGTTTAGGGTTTAGGGTTTAGGGTTTAGGGGTTTGGGGGTTTGGGGGCTCAAAGGTCACTGCGACACTGAAGTGTGTCCACCATGACTCGGGTTCAACGATGCCTGTCCCCCTGCATCATAAGACATCAGCCATCAGGCTTCCCTCATGCTATTTCGGCAGAAAGCCCAGAAAGGCCAGCCTGCCCACTATGCTGACAGGGCTTCTTGCTACTTTTGCATCGACCATTCCCAGTTCAGCTCCGCACTTTTCAGGGGAGAAGATCTGCTCAAAGCCAGCTTCCTCCACAAGCGAACGGCTTTCAACTTTTCTGCGCCAGCCGAACAGCCCGACACCAGAGGCATCTCCGATCTTCCCGGCCGCTACGGATGAATTCACGGCCCATGCGAATGTCGTCATTGTACCCGTATAAGATGAGGCTAACAGGACAACTTTGCCGAAGACGCGTGCCTCGGCCGCATCCCGCGAGGTGCCACCTGTGCAAGTTCCTACCACCACCCAAACTCAGAAGCGGGATGTGCGTCTAGCACTAGACGTCCAGGGTCGCTCGAAGAATCTTGATCACACTACATAACGTCAGGCTCTCGAAACGCAGTCATCACACTAAACGGCACTGGACGCAGATTTTGGGAGCCGCCTCGTTCCTGTGTTCGGCTTAAGCCCATTTCAATGCGCGCCAAGTTGAGCCATGCCATGCATGCCATGCAACAGAATCAGAAACAGTCGGTCACTCCTCGAAAACCTAAAAGAACTTATATAAGCTCGACTGCAACCCCCGAACCTCCCGCGCACACCAAACGAGGACCCTTAACTTCAGGCCTTGAGGGCGATTACCCCTTTGGATTATTCTCGGGACTGCACACTATGCAGGTGACTCGGCTTCTCTAGGGTGAAGGTTTCAGAATATTCGGATGCCCTTTCTGGGGCTCCTGCAAGTAGAGTTCAGGGTTCAGGGTTCAGGGTTCAGGGTTCAGGGTTCAGGGTTTAGGGTTTAGGGTTTAGGGTTTAGGGTTTAGGGTTTAGGGTTTAGGGTTTAGGGTTTAGGGTTTAGGTTTAGGGTTTAGGGTTTAGGGCATCTTTGGAAATACCCAGGTGGCAAAGGAAGCCAAGCAGTCAGGATCCCGCAGCCTATGCACGCTGCAATGGGCCGTCTGTCTGTGGCCTGCCGGAAGGGACATGGGTTTCGAGTTGAGGGGTTTATTGTTTAGGGTTTAGGAAAAACCGAGGATAATCGTAGTAGTAATAGTCGTCGTAGTAGTAGTAGTAGTAGTAGTAGTAGTAGTAGTAGTAGTAGTAGTAGTAGTAGTAGTAGTAGTAGTAGTAGTAGTAGTAGTAGTAGTAGTAGTAGTAGTAGTAGTAGTAGTAGTAGTAGTAGTAGTAGGTGACACGCTCTTAACTGATCATGGTGTTTTCTGCTGTTTTTTTACTTTTTCTATCGTTTTCTCCTGTTTTTCCTCCGTTTGACGGGTTGGGGGGGGGTGGGGGGGTGGGGGGTAATTACGTGCTGTGCTTTGTGCACACATGACCACGCTCAGGGGTTGGGGGGGGGGGGGAATTACGTGCTGTGCTTTGTGCACACATGGGGGTCGTGCTGTGCTTTGTGCACACATGACCACGCTGTCTACTGTTTTCCTCTGTTTTTTTGGTTGGTTTAGGGGCTAGACCTTTTGGGCTCACAGTGGAGGGTTTAGGATTTGGGGTTTGAGGGTAGAGATCTTTTGGGCTTGTTTTGGGAACCTTTTGGGCTTCCACTGGAAATATGAGGTTTCAGGCTACAGATCTTTTGGGTTTTTTTGACATTTGGGGTTTAGGGTTTCCGGGCAAGGCCTTTTGGGCTCACAGTGGAGGGTTTCTGGGCAAGACCTTTTGGGCTCACAGTGGAGGGTTTAGGGTTTGGGCCTTCAGGGTAGAGACCTTTTGGGGTCTTGGGTTTCAGGGCAAGACCTTTTGGGCTCACAGTGGGGGTTTGGGGCTCGAGGGTAGCGATCTTTTGGGGTTTTTGGGGATTTAGGGTTTAGGGTTTAAGGGCAAGACCTTTTGGGCTCACAGTGGAGGGTTTCGGGTTTGGGGCTTCAGGGTAGAGATCTTTTGGGTTTTTTGGGAGCCTTCTGAGCTTCGACTGGAGATATGGGGTTTGGGGTTTCAGGCTCCAGATCTTTTGTGTTTTTTTCTTTGGGATTTGGGGTTTAGGGTTCAAGGGCAAGACCTGATTTGGGGTTGAGATTTTAAGGGTGCACGACTCTTGGGCTTGCTTCAGGTTTTGGGGTTTCGGATTTCAGGGTGCACGACTGTTCGGCTTGCTGGACGCGTTCGGATTTAAGGACAAGTTTGGCCACATCTTAAAAAAACCCGCGAAACGCTGTAAATACCGGTGTTTTCCTCTGTTCTGAGAACGCGTCTGCGCGAAGTAGGGCCTGTAATTTACCGTTTTTGAAGCCCGAAAACACTGTAAATACCGATGTTTTCCTCCTGCGCCTAAAGTAGTTGAAAGTAGTTTCCGGAAATTTTTACACGTCGATTTTTCGTGTCCGTAAACGGACAAAGCCAGGAAACACTGTTAATACCGAGGTTTTCGTCTCTTAACACGAAAATGGCATGCCACAAAACCCCTGCGATCAATTAAGAACGTGACGCCTAGTAGTAGTAGTAGTAGTAGTAGTAGTAGTAGTAGTAGTAGTAGTAGTAGTAGTAGTAGTAGTAGTAGTAGTAGTAGTAGTAGAAGTAGTAGTAGTAGTAGTAGCAGTAGCAGTAGCAGTAGCAGTAGCAGTAGCAGTAGGAGTAGTAGTAGAAGTAGTAGTAGTAGTAGTATTAGTAGTAGTAGCAGCAGCAGCAGCAATAGTAAGTAGTACGAATAGCTATAAACCTAACAAAGCTATGTGATAATACGAATAGCAATCATCATAATCATAATCGTAATCATAATCGTAATCATAATCATAATCATAATCATACCAATAATCATAATCATAGCAATAGTAATAATAGCAATAATAGCAGTAATCGCAATAATGGTATTAATTGTAATAATAGAAATAACAAGAGTCAAAATAGCAATAGAAATTAATTGTAGTCACAGCAATACGAGGAATAGTAGTAATAGTACTGATTGATAGCAATAATCGCAATTAAAAATCGCAATAAGAGCAACAATTATTATCGCAATGAAAGTAATAGTACCTGTAATAGGAGTAGCAACAAAGACAAACAAGCAACAGCAATCGGCATAGTAACAATGCAATGACAACAATAGTAAAAAAACAACAAGTAGCAATAGTAGTACCAACGGTCACTATAGCAACATTTAAGAAGCAAAAAGATCCTTTTAAAAGTTGTTGAAATCAGCGTAACAATAGTAAAAATAGAAAGAATAACAGTGCTAGTTATAACAGACTAACAATGATAATCATCATAGTAACGATGATAGCAAGAAAATGTTGTAATAGTAATACTAGCAATGTTATACAAGTAGCAACAGAAAAATAAAAATACCAAAAGAAAAAAGCGTAGGAATATAAATCGGGTAGTATCAAAGAACATTGACACAAGACAACGCATAAACTGAAAGAGTGCAACATAATAGATGCAAAACACATTTAAGCAGATGAAAGCAGAAACAAAAGATCGAAAATGAACAAGTAAATCAGCACTAGAGGAAGACAAATACGAGCGCCTGTGCCCAGGCGCGCACCGCACTGGGACTGCCGAAAGTGGCGATGGCGCACTTCTCCATCAGTGCCTCGGGTTCCGAAGTTGAGTGTGGAGAGATTGTGAGCAGAGGGCAGTGCTCTAGGATTCCAGGAGTAAGCTACAGTAGGTTGAGACCTAACGTGCACAGGCCCCGAATCCCCAAACCAGAACGAGCCAGGCTCGGGCCTACTCCCATTGAATCCTCGAGTCTTTGCTTCGGGCGCCATGAGCTTGAAACCGATGCCACAGCGGGGGGGCAGCAGAACGCCGCAGGCAAACTTTGCCCAAGCCTCTTGCGGTTGCTTGGCCTTGTAGCAAGTCTTTGCTCACATATCTTGCCACCGGCCTGCTCTCCCACTGGGGGTTTACGAAATAGGGGACCTCTAGAATGGACCCCAACTAGTAGGATCCCGTTTTTTTAATGAGGACCCCATTAAGGTACCCCGAATATCGCAACCCCCTACATGACAGCACAGCCTGCTTGCTTTGAGCAATGGCTGGCAGAGCGGACTGCGATGCTGCAGCATTGTCGCCATGGCAGAACCAAACACCTGACTCTCCTACCTCGTTGTTACAGCTCCTAGCTTCTCCGGACCACGCAAGAAGCTTGGAGTTGGGGAGTGAGCTCATTCCGACTCATTCCTCCGCCCTCCCTCCCGGCCAGTGCTGCAGCTCGGCTGCTGCAATTTCTGGTCGCTAGCCAAAGCACGGTGTGTTTTCGGCCGTGCGCTGGTGAATTAGAAGGTTGCAACGACAAGAAAGGCTCCGCCCCAGGACAGCTTCGAGCTCGACGGAGTCGGCGGTCGTTACTAGGAAGAGACCCCCAAATAGGGCCGTGCGCTCGTCGTTGCTCTCACACCCGCCTGCAGCGCCCGCGCAGAACCGGAGCAGAGACACGCCCGACTCTCGACGGTCTTTAGGAACCGCGAAGCCTTAGCAACATGAAAGCAACTATCCTTGAAGGACTCCAGGACGCAAAATGTATCTTCGCTGCAGCGCTTCTACAAGAGCACGGGAGGAACTGGTAAGCACTCATTACCATCATGGTCGGGGTGCTAAATTCCACGTAAGGAAGGGGTGCAGCCTGCTAGGGCCTTGGATGCCTTGGGGCTCGTGCAGTCTCTTGCAGCTGCGGGCTTCCAGAGATCCTTGTCAAGTTAGGGTCTATTCTATGCCCAGCTTCCGGGCTGACTGAGAGACAGGGAAGAGGGAGACAGAGAGATGAAAGAGAGAGAGAGAGAGATGGAGGAAAGACAGAGAAAGGGGGGCACTTCACCATCTGTAGTTCTTTAGCCCAAAACCCCTTACAAGATTCCACCTCACATCAGAAACGCAACCGATGCTCCAACCCTCATCTTGCAAGCGGCGCAGCGTCACTCGCTCTGGTGTCGGACGAGCTCGATCTGAACCACAGCAATGGAGTTTGCGCGCTAGGGGGGGGGGGGGGGGGGGGGGAATCAGAGCACCCCAAAAGCCCCTTGACCTGCAACAAACTACAAACCTGACAAACCTGACAAACCCTGGCAACACCTGGCAACACCTGGACCCTAGAGCTCAAGCGCCTCCTTAGCTGCCATGGCCGTGTAGTCAATGGGCGCACGCAGCTTTCTGTCGAACTGGCTTATCTTAAGCCGCAAACACTACCCCAAACCCTAAACTCAAGGCCCTGCAGCTTCTCGTGTCACAACAGCTGCTGCGAGGCCTCCTTTCGAACTACAAAAAGAACACCGCAACGAAGCCCGACAGAGAAAGAACCCCGGATTAGCCATCGCACTAAAGGAGCACCCCCCAGAAGGACCCTTTGAACACTCCCTTGAGCCCCTGGTTTTGGGGATCCTAAAACACCCTCCTGTCCGGCCTTCGAGAGATCCTCGGAGGCCACCTTCCAGCGCGATGAGTCTTTCTGTCGAGGGAAGTTGGGGCTTTTTGCTAGGCTTTGCGTAGCCACTCATCTCCTTTTAGGATCAAGGCTTCTGTCCTTCGGGCTTGAGGCCTCCTGGTAAAAGCAGCAGAAACGGCAAACGCACAGTCGAAACACACAGCAGCTTGGGGCAATTTCCCTGCACGAAGCCCATGAGCACCCGCATCGGGCAGACAAGATCTTCGCATCCTGTCAACCCTCAAACCACACAACGCACCACAAAAGAACCCAGAGAGCCATCGAATCAAAGCCCTCTGCCCGCAACGGAATGCTCATCGATTGCACCCTCGCCACCCGAACGGCACCCACACTCTGCTTCTGACACCAGGATTTAAGGGGGGGGGGGGGGGGGGGGGGGGGGAAGGGTGAATGTCAGAAGAATGCTCATATAATAGTAATAATAACACTAATAATAATTATAACAATAATAATAAGAAGTATAATAATGATAATCATAACAATATTAATAATAACAACAACAATAATAATAATCATCACAATAATAATAAATACTAAATAATAAATAATGAATAATAAATAATAAATAATAAATAATAAATAGTCAATAATCAATATTAATGAAGAATAGTAACACTAACAATAATAGTAAAATAACAGGGTCAATTCCACCTCCGAGGCTGTGGACATGGCCCGCTCGAGCAGCGGAGGCGGTCCCGCAGGCACGCCTTGCGTCTGGGCCGGCTGCATCCTTTGGCTTTGCCAGGGCTTGGGAAGATTTGTGGGTTTATGGGTTAGGGTTTAGGGTTTAGGGTTTAGGGGTTAGGGGTTTAGGGTTTGGGGTTTAGGGTTTAGGGTGTAAAGATGGTGCGATCATACACAGCAGGGTGTGGGGCGCTACTCAATCGGATCCGGTCGCTGGAAAAAGTGAGAGTTCTTGCAATTGAAGTGACAGCATGTCGCTGTGAATGATGCACAAGCAAGCGGGCGAGCAAGTCTTGGCAACAGTGAGGGCATTGCTGAGAGGCCTCAAACGAAGATACAAGTAGTGGAGTATTTGTAATAAGTAACTCCTTAGCAGCAGCAGGGTGGTGGTGGGGTCGCGGTAGTGGTAACGGTAGTTGTAGAAGTATTAGCAGCGGTCACGGTCGTGGCGGCAGTAAGCTGCAGCGGCGTCAATCAAGGAGTGGTAGCTGCAATAGACTCCACGAATACGCCCTAAGCCCCAAACAAACGTATTCAACCCCTTCAACACCACAAGGCTAGCTCCAAGCCCAGGCACAGCTTTATCGCCCGCATGGCGTTTCGGAGAGTGGTGGCAGCCTGATTTAGAATTTTCTTGGGGTTTGGAGGTTTGCGGGCACCGGGTTAAGATTTGGCAGGCCATCTTAGGCGAGAGGCAACAAAACAACATCCCGCATCAGGCTTCGCAGCGTCTCTTAGGATCTGCACCCTGAACCCTAAACCCTAAACCCGAAACCCAAAAAGACCAAATCACTCGCGGGCCTTCCACTTTCGATTGCCCAGCAAGCTACGCTCACGGAGGGCCAGGCGCTTCTTCCTCGGATCCAGCTTGGCGACTTGGAGGTTTAGGATTTAGGGTTTAGGGTTTAGGGCTTAGGGCTTCGGGTTTGGGGTTTGGGGTTTAGGGTTTCGGGTTCCGGGCCACGACATTTATGTCAAAACCACGCCAACAACCAAAAACGCGAAAGAGAAGGTGATGCCTAGGAGCCACACCAGTTTGCGCGTTCATTGGTTGAGCTTTTCTGGGCTGAGAACAGAGTTGCCCAAACAAAGCACTAGTCCATTCGTTCTGCACTTGAGCCTCGAAAGGGCTAGGACTTAGCTGGGTCATTCCATGGCCCGCCTCTGCTGCGCTTTCTCATGCCTCACAAAGTCCGGTCTTCTCTTCGGAGGGTTCTCTTCGTCTTCACAGCTCGCAGCACGCTGATTGGCAATCAGCTTTACGTAATCTGGTTCACAGAGGGACGGACTTCCACCAAAAAAGAACGGACAGTATGTAAACTGTCTATGTGTACACATGCATATACATAAATATATAGTATATGTTCGCAAACAGCGTTCCAACACTAGGGGTTCTTATGTTGACAGTAGAAGGGTCTTAGATTGATTTGCCCGCACGGCGCCCGCGACGCACGGACGTTGTTCCTCGAACGGCGGTCGCATCTTGGACGAGA
The DNA here is from genome assembly GCA_905221605.1 of Symbiodinium natans. Lineage (NCBI taxonomy): Eukaryota > Dinophyceae > Suessiales > Symbiodiniaceae > Symbiodinium > Symbiodinium natans. Next base: position 74,293 of record CAJNDS010002150.1, read on the forward strand.
GTCCTGTTTTTTCCATGTCGGGTGCCCGCACGGACTTCTCGGACATATCACAAGCTAGATGCTTTTGGCTTCATGGATAGCGTCGAATCGCGCCCTCGCCTAGGCTCCGTGCGCATTTTCTGGCGTTTGCAGTGGACATCGTGCTCTCCGCCTAAGTCCCGTGCGCTTTTCAAGGCTTGCATCGCTGCGCTCTTGAGAACGGCTCAAAACGCGGCAGGCGCGTGGTTTCCTGTCGTTTGGGCTGTTGGATGGGTTCGCTGCGCGCGGCCACTCTAAGAGGACTTGCAATTTGCGACGTTGGCCTCTGGGCTCGCCGAATGCCATTCTGTCGTCGCTTTTGGGCGTCATTTGCAGATGTTGGAAATCGCGCTCCCGACTGGGCGCCGTGCGCATGGACGCCGCCATCCTCGAAACTGTCCTTGCTTTTGGACGTCGTCCGCGAAACGCAAAACCGTCGTCGCTTTTGGACATCGGGGCTCACGACATGCGCTTCTGTCGTCGCTTTTAATGCTGGTATAATATACATATGTATACAAAAATTACTGCATATACACTTCACACTTTTCATATATATATATATACATATACATATACATATACATATGCATATACATATACATATACATATACATATACATATACATATACATATACATATACATATACATATATATATACACACACATACATTACGTACCACATATAGATGTCCTGACTTGTATGTATATCTACGCTTGAACTTACATTTACACTCACATTTACATCTACATGTAGATCTATATGTACACATATGAAAAAATTTGATTACTTGTTAAGATTACATTTTGCACAAATGCTCACGCAGACCAGGGATCTCTTGCTGCAGCGTCTTCGCAGCATCCTTGAGGGCCTTCACTGCCGAGTCAACCTTCAGAATGTGTTGCGAGGATCATCTTCCTAGTCAAAACATAGGCTCAACACATACGTGTACACATAGTAAGCTATAATATACAACATAGCGTATGACATATGTTATATATACATACATATCATATACATTATAGATGAAGAGAATATAGAGTGTAATCTCTATATGTTATATTGTATACGTATAGTGCATATTCATCATACATATTTAGTCTGGATACGTATAGTGCATGCATATTCATCAGACATATATATATATATATATATAGACATATACATTATGTTTAGCACAACATTTCATGTGCAAAGGGTCACATACTCATACTCTGTTTGATAACTACATGTCATATGTAATGTCAATAATGAGTTTAACTATTGAAATATATAAAGACACACATGTCTCGAAAAAACAAAAATATATATATATGTATATGTATGTATGTATACGTGTATGTGTACATGTATATGTATATATACATATATATACATATATATGTATATATATATATATATATATATATATATATATATATGTGGGCGCTGGCCTTGTAGAAATATCTATATGTCGGGGGGCCTAGGCTTGAAGAACAGCTGCGGCAGGCGGCAGGAGGCTTCGGGAAAGGCATGGCACAAAACTCATCGCGCCGAGCAAACGACGCGCCTCGCCCGCCAGCTCACCGGGGATGCGTGACCGCAGCTGCTCCAGAGCCAGCGCACAGTCCTCCACAGCCTCACTAGGGCTTCGGGGTTTGGCTGTTCCGGAGCAGAAGGAGGCAATGTGAGCACAAAACGGGGGAGGCCCAAACGGTCAGCAAAGAGAACAGCAAGCGGACTACGCTACACTGTTACACATGAAGGAGGGCCCGGGCGTAGCACATTGGGAGAACACAGCGTAGCTAAGAGTGACCAGCGACTCGCGACCAGAGATTCAGCGAGCGGACGAGGCCAAGAGTAAACCATGACAAGGCCTTGCCGAAGTGAGTTGGCCAATGCCCGCCTTTCTCTCACCCGTTTACCAACTGGAAGCCTATCCCCTGGACCTCAAAACCCTACAAACCCAACACACCCTGCAAACCCTACAAGCCCTAAAAACCCTACAAGCACTGCAAACCCCTACAAATCCTGCAAGCCCTACAAGCCCTACAAGCCCTTGAAAACCTCACAACCCTCCAAAGCTGATCCCAGCTCCCCCGCCTTCGGATCCGTTGAGGTTTCCGCCTTGGCGGAATCGTCGTCTACTGCCAGCTGCTGCTGCACCAGGTTTGCATACTTGCCGCCAGCCTCCCCGGCTTGTGTACATTCGCGCGATTCCGTAGAGTCTGGGCTTGGGAGCTGTTAGGGCTTCAGGCTTCAGGCTTTAGGGGTTTGAGATCTCCGGGTTGAAGCATCAAGGCTTTGAAAGCTGGATATGTGACGCTGCGGAAAGCTGGATGTGTGGCGTACGGAGCCGCAGTGCTGCTGTGTGGAAGCGCGACCAAGACCGAATGATCTCCATCTTGAATACCCCGCGGCTTTGCAGCACAAGCACTTCAACAACACATACTCGACTCCCAACGCGGCATGCAAGGATCCAACACAAAGGAGGAAGGAGACCAGCAGAAACACCCTAAAGCTCATACTAAAGGCACATGTGCCCGGGGAGTACAGGGCATCAAAAGAATTGCAAAAAGCTAACGTGACAGCCGTCACTGCTACTGTGAGCAATGATGTCTCCACGTTCGCCAAATGGGAAGCATATTAGGTTTTTCAAAGGGCGGAGCGGTAGTGACAGGCAACTGGTGTCGGTGTGATCTGGAAAGCTAGGCAGAACATGGGAGGTTGCTAGTCAGCGATGGCACTATTTGTCGAACATGAGCAACATGCAGGTGAATGCGATCATCCCTTATCCAACTGTCTGAAGTCTGGACAGGTGCTGTCTTCTTGTTACCTCCTCAAACTTGCTCTCGCTGGACAAAGTGCGAGAAGAAGCTCCGAACCCCTCCGTACCTTCCGCAGCAGCTCCGCATGCGTTCCCTGCTCAATGATCTTCCCGGCTTCCATGACCTCCAGCAGCTTGCAGATACTTGCAAGTTCTGTTGTAGGGTTTAGGGTTTAGGGTTTAGGGTGTAGGGTTTAGGGTTTAGTGTTTAGGGGTTTAGGGTTTAGGGTTTACAGTAGGGTGTAGGGTTTAGGGTTTAGGGTTTAGGGTTTTGGGTTTTGGGTGTAGGGTTTAGGCCACTCAGCCATTCCATCAATGCAAACCAGCAGCCATGATCAGGTCCGCATTCATGATCGTAGACAGCCGATGAGCGATGGCGATCACGGTCCGGCCCTTCATCAACGACTCCAGGGCCTTCTGAACCTGGAGAAAGCATCTGGCCATAGGCAAGACTCGACTTGACTGCACTTAGGAGGGTAGCAAAAAATTAAAACTTTTTAGCTGCCCTTATTAAGAAACCCAATAAACCTCAAAAAGGCTAAGGATCAAAAGCTACAGAAAAGCACACCACAAAGTAGAGAAGACCGAGAGCCCACACACACACACCCCGCACGCGCGCACGCGCGGGCGCGCGCCTTCCGCTCCGAGACGGTGTCCAAGGCCGAGGTGGCCTCGTCCAGGAGCAGGATCCTTGGTTTAGGGTTTAGGGGTTCGGGGTCAGGGTTTAGGGTTTGGGGTTTAGGGGTTTAGGGTTTAGGGTTTAGGGGTTTAGGGGTTTAGGGTTTAGGGGTTTGGGGTTGCGGGATGGGAGGATGGGGAAGCCGCCGCCATTCGGGTGCAAGTGCATCTCCCCTGAACCCCCGCAACGAAAGGATGTCCTCGGAAATCCCCCATACGACCTGGCAAACACACACACACACACACACACACACACACACACACACACTCGAACCTGAACCCTAAACCCTTAGCGTTCACTCGCGCTTCGGACTCTACCTTTTCTGCCACAGCTCAAGGGCCCTTCGAGAGGTAACAGCAACAGCAAACAAAATGTACAACATGCAAACTGCTGCTGCTCTCAGAACTACACATGAAAAGGCACGCACTCAAGCTATACATGCAAGAATCGAGGTGATATTCACACCCGTCTTACTTATTGATGCGTGCCTGGGGCTCATTCGAGGTTTTGGTTGAATTCTGAGTGTGACTATACAGTGTCTATACAGATAGGCCTCTACCAGACTGCGATTCCTTGGCAACTACTAGCTCACTATTCCTGACGGTGATGTCTGTACATCTTTGTTCCCGTCACTCATTTGTAGTCATCTTCTGGATTTCACTCTTGGTGAGCTTGCGATCGGGATCTGATAGCTGCACACTCGCTTCTTCCATCAAGCGAAATAGCTGATGCGGTTTCATCGACTTGGTGAGGGCATCGGCGATCTGGGTTGCAGTATCCGTCCAGCGAAGCCTGTCTCCATGTGGACTGTACAACTGCCATGTCGCTGTCTCACCATCCCAAAGTTGTTGCCTCATTGCAGTAAGTTCGATCATGAGTCGCTTGTCCGACACCTTGTTCACTTGCTGGCTGTTGAGGTGGTCGCTCAAACTTCGACAATCCGTGACCCATAAGTGCTTCATCTGCCTCTGAGTCTCTTCTAGCCATCCCTTCAGGCTTGGCAACTGTCCGCGTAACTCACAGATGATTGCTCTCAAACGGTCACCGTTCTCCACTGCCGTCTGCATGGCAAAAGTCTCCGATGCCAAAGTACTGCGACACACCCGCTTGATCGTTGTCGATCCGAAACTCAAGACATGAGCGACGTGGTCATTGCCGTCGGACGCACTCTCTGCCGTCAAGTAGTGCAGCCTGCCCTGTTGACTTCGGAAACCTGGTTCCTGTGCGAATGAAGCGTCTGAGAACGTTACAATGCAGAGATCACTCCAATTCAACGCTCCGGCTGGGTAGTACAACGATCTTCCTTGATCTGCTTGCGCCAATTCCACAACGCGGTTGGCCTCTTTGAGATCAGCCACTGTCGCGGTTGAGCAGGCCCGTTGCAAACAGTTCACCTTGTAGCAAAGGTCTGGTCTGGCAAAACGCGCTACCCAAGCTAAGGATCCTACCACGCTCCTGAGGCTTGTCACTTCTGCCTCGGTCGCGTGATCACTTGCCTTGCGCCCTGCCGGGATCACAATCTTCCTGATCTGTCTCGTGTTGTCCTCTGCATCTATACGCACACTGTAGTCTTCACCTTGCCGGAATCTTCGACCGCAGAACCTGAAATCTGAGTGCTCTATCTTTCCTACGTCAAACTTCGCCAGGATTCGTTCCATGGTGTCGCTTCCTTCGGGCGTTGCGCACCATAGTAGATCGTCCACGTGCGTTGCGAGGATGATGGCCGGCAAGTTATCAGTGCCCAACAGGTAGTAGAGACCCGGAGCGATCTTGCTCACTGTCAATCCTTCCGTCTTCGCTTCCGAGCTCAATCTGTTGTAGAACCCGCGCCCCGCGTCAATGGTCCCGTAGATCGGGAGCCTGCATAGAAGCATGGCATCCTCGGGCACATCGGGTAGTCCACCTGTTGGCTGCCTCATCAACAGCACGCGCTCCAAAGGCGAGGATTGAAAGTATGCACTCGAAATGTCGCCACAATACAACTTGAGGCACCGCGATGCTGCATAGCTCGCGATGAGACAGTGCACTTCGGAATCTGCTGTCGGGCTGTCGCACCGCAGCTCGTCCCTTCCTACTGCCTCAAGATGACCGCATGCCACTAGGCGACTGCGATATTTCGGGGAATAATCTGCACTCCCCTTTTGATGTTCGTGTTTGTCAACATCAATCCATTGTGACGGTATGGGTTTGTGACCCTCATCGAGGAGTTGTCGCAACATCTCTCCTCGGATGGGTATCGCGGCGTTATACTTTTGATATTTGTTCCACTCATCTCGGCGCGAACCTTTGATCCCCTCCTTGACGTGGTCTTCACACTTGAACACGTTTATCTTCCGGGGTTTCTTGCCCGCTTGAGCTTCCACCTCCATACCAAACCTTTCCGCCATGAAGGCTCGGAACTCCGGATCATCCATCTTCACCTCGGGCAAACTCGATAGATCAACCGGGCTTTCGCTCCGGACACGAAACAAGCTGAAACCGGTCCACGCCAAGTTCGTTGCTCCATTTGCTTCTTGGATCATTCCCCACTCGTCATGCACGACATCGTTCGCGCCGTCCTCGAAGTACCTATGGGTTTCCCTAGAGTAGCCAATCTTGCCGAGGTCACCTGGGAAATCATTTTCCTTGGGGTCAAACATCAAGCGACGGGGCTTCACATGTACTCTGAAGCACACATTCCGACCAACCTTCCAGTGGTCCTCGTCTCCGCACACACCCATCAGATCTGCCATACGTTCAGGCGATTCTCTCGAGGTCTCTTCCTTTTTCACGTCATTGGGTGGTTCCTCAACACTTCCTAGACACGACACGGGAACGCAGTCATTTTCGATGCCGAAACCCAACTCTCTCAGCATGTCCCGCTCCCGATCCCCAAGATTCATGATTCCCCTACTTGTGAATGCGCTGATTGACCATCGTTCTCCATCGAAAGGCAAGGTAGCGTGGACTTCATTGGGATCGAAAGACGCTATCCTGTTATGGCACTCCAAGACACGGCCTGGAACTCCATTCATCATCACATCTCCGTCCTGATTTTGCAGCCACAATTGGCCACCTGCGTGATTTCCCAATGTCGTGATCTGGTTCATGCTGCCTTTCAGGTTGTTTGAGTCCTTGTGGGGCAAAGCCTTTAGGTCCCTACCAATCTGGAGCGATGACCACATGCCTGATGCACCCTTCGCCTTCATGTAGCCATTCAGGTAACTGACCAAGTTCGGATGTCGTTTCGTCGACTCGGTGACCCCCGTGAACCCGCCATGTGCATACACTCCGAAGCTGTAGGCGCGTCCATCTCTCACAGCTCCACGTTTTCCTTTTCTCACTAAGGGTGCCTCATTTAGGAGCCTTAAACACGTTGCTGGGCGAAAATCACCTGCCTCCAATGCGTCCATGGCGTCCTGCTCCGAGTCGATGATGTTCATCGTGCCTTGCACGACGTCCGCCTCATTTTCCTGGAGCACATCCACGACCACCTGACTGGCCTGTACATCTCTGCTCGGGCGCTGGTCCTCCTCATCAGATGAGCTGCTTGAACTTGAGCTCGAGCTTGGGGCTTCAGGAGGTTCGATTTCTTCCTGCTTTCTCTTCCTAGCTGATGCGCTCGGCTTGCTCGATTTCCTTTCCGGCTTTTCTTCTTCTTCTCTCGCATCTACGTATCCCTTCTTTCTCTTCTTAGGACCCTCTGTAAGCGTCTCAGGTAGAACAGGTATCCCGTTAAGAAGGCAATGCGCCAGCACTTCCTCCTCAGATGCCGGCCTCAGCGAGTGAGTCGAGCAAAGGACTGGGACCCCTCCGTTCACCACCCATATCGCTTCTGCGCTTTCTCTACCGATTACCCTGGATGTCGTGCTCCATTTCGTGCCGCCCGCTTGGGCGTCTCTCCGATACACGACATAGTCACCGGTGTTGTACTCTTCCTTGATCGGTACCGCATTCTTTGTTAGCGCTTTCTGGATCCTACGGCTGGTGTCCAGTTTCACCATTGCTTTCTTTGCTTCGATGCGGCTTTTCTGTCTTAGAGCAAAGGCCTCGGCACCGCTGAACTTGCCCTCCATGGCGCCGATGTCGTTCCAGGTGTCCTCGTCGGTGAGCGTGCCGGGTTCCCTCGGGTTGCGACCTAACACCCACTGACTAGGCGAAAAACCCGACACGTTCATGGACATGTTCTTGACGGCGACGACTTCCTGGATCACACTCCTCATCGCCTCAGGCCCAACGGTGCTCACGCCTGCCACGGTCTTTCGGATGACCGCCTTCGCGAGCCCTCCGTGCCTCTCGGTTTTACCGAGCATGTGGGGCGACTCGGTTGCGGCGAACCTGATGTCCACCCCCTTCTCCGTGAGATAGCTCACAAAGGCTCCTCTGTTATGAGTACCTCTGTCCAGCATCACGGTCCGCGGGAGGCCCGCCCAAGTAATCCACCTCTGGAACGCTTCAAGACACATCTCTGACGGAGGAGGTCCTTGACTGTCCTTGGTGACTTCCCTCAGCAACTCGATCTGTTGGAAGCCCGTTGCTAGGTCTACCACGTTGAAACACTGGTATCGGCGACGGTTTGAGTCTGTCGTCTCTAGGACATCCACTCCTACCGTGTCCCCGAACACGTAGTTCCCGTGGCCAACCCCCACAGGGTGTGACCTGGGCTTGGGGCTCGTGCGCTCACAGCTTTCGCACTTGATGAGCTTGGCCGCTTCGATGAACTCCTTGGCTGCTCCTCCTGCTCTCAGGATGGCCTGCAACGTCCTAGGAGTGGGGTGGTTGAAGGACCTATGCAAGCGACGAAGTGCCACGCGAACGCGCTGGGGCAAACGCCTCCAGGCCTCCCTTCGCTTGGCCTCTGTTTGCGGAGTGCCTGGGAGTGGCAAGGATTCCAACCACACTCGTTCGCGATCTGCAGGGCTTAGCTCTGGCTCCTGGTTTTCAGGATCTGGGTGCTGCTGTTCGGGATCGTGGGGCGCTACATCGCCATCTCCTCCTAGCTCTTCATCCGAAGCTCCCAAACCCTCAGCATCCGTATCTACCCCTGCCCCTGCTACATAAGCTGTGCTCATCGCATCAAGGTAAGCCTCCTCACCGATGGACATTATCGCGTTGAAGAAGCTGCTTCCATTCATGTCACAGAAGGCCTTCGGGGTGTATCCTGTTCCTTCACACCATGAGCTCAAGCTCTCAACAATGCGGCTGGCCAACGGTCCAACACAAGCAATGCATGCATCACCGGCCGTTTCAACCACCTCAGCCCCAATGTCATCTGCACTCAGCTTGCCCAACGGTGCAAGCACACATACATTGATATCGGAAGCATCGGCTTCACAAAACAGGTTGATGCACAGATTCGAGTTGGGATCCCCTGATTTGTACAAAACCAGGCCCGGCCTGAACTCGTTCACCTCGTGGGTGAACCGATTCCACTTGAAGTCCTTCGCTGAGTGTTCAGATATGCCGGGGAGATCTACTGGGGCATTGTCATGGATCAAGAAGGTGCACTTCGGGGCTTTGATCAACGAGGTTGAGTCTTCCCGCTGGGTTTGCACTCCAGCTACCATTGCAGTGAATGTATCCATCTCTTCCAATGTCCTCAACTCCCTATTGAACACACCCATCTGCTCCCTTGTCATGATCCTTGTCGTCACATACGCTCTCTTTTCAGCCTCATATGGGAACTGTGCGACGAGAACAAACTCTGCATCTCCAGCAATGCCAGTTGTCAAACGAGTAGATCCAGCGTGCGCATAGCCGATCCATCGCCATCCCGTCCGAGGAAGATAGGCCCAGCCGGCCTCCCACCATCCAGCGGGAAACCTTGGATCCAGCGCAGACTTGCTTGGCCGCTGCCCCACCTCGTCATATGCAATCAGTTTAAAGCCGACACGAGCGTTCTCCCTAAAGTCGTTGCCAACTCCTGGTCCTATCCAGGTTGCAGCTTTGGCTCTCTTCAAGTGCCTGCCCCCGCAAGGTTGCATATTCTCAGTGGCCAAACGACGCAGCTGATCCAACATGCCCGGAGGCCAACAGTCGTACGGCGTAATAGCGCGCCAATCACAGCCTGGTTCGGGGCGCTTATCCAAAAGAAGGTCCTCATACGGGATCTCGTGCCAGGAATCGGTGTCAAGAACTCGGCCCCCTGTAGCAATCGCAGCATTGCCCGACGCGCCGCGCGTTGGCATCGTCCTAATCGCAAAAGTATGCCTAGAGGGCGCCCGCTCCTCTGCCCGTGCAATCGGGGATCTCGATCTGGTCCGCCTGTCCCGGCCTCTGGACCTAGAGCGTCTCCTGCTCCGCGATCGCCTCCTCGACCTCGAGCGACGGCGCAGCTCGTTCCTCAGAGTGCCAACCTCGCGACCCAGAGACTCGACTCGTTGCATCAGCGCCTTATTCTGGGCCTCCAAAACAGATACGCCACGCTCATCACGGGTCTCCAAAGAAAATCTGCGCGCTGGCCTGCGGCTGGAACTGGGCTCCTCCTCGGCCTCGGTCAAATCGACCGTCCCAGCGGCAGAACTCGCAGATGGCCTAGGGCGTCCCGCTCCTGGCCTAGGCATCGGCTTGCTCTTCGGGCCGGCTCCAAGCGACGGTCGCGCGGCGATCTCAAAATGGCGGATGCAAGACGGAGCGTCGATGCGACCCTTCCAGGAGAGGTACTCCTCTACTCTCTCCATGTGCTCAACTACCGCCAGCTGAGCTTCGTGCGCGCTGTGGTCGCATGTCCCGCAGGATCCGCGGCATCTGCCCGCCATACTGTCCCAAGAGCCGTTGCACATTCCGTCGTGGCTGATCGTTGTGCGGAACTTTCCAGAGAGCGCCTGTGCCAAAGTTACGCTGCTCGCCACAGACCTGTGTCGGCCCTGGGTGCAAATGCAAATGCAGATAATCTGCTCCAAAGACGCGGGTGCCTCGCGAACAGCCTGGTGCACGTAGAAGATCATGTCTCTGAACTCAGGATTCTCCCATTGATTGGTCAGGTTTCCAGGGTGCGAGCCAATATGCCCCTTCAGCCAGGACAACGAACCCGACTGAATCTCGGGGTTAGAAAAATCCAGACAATTGCAGATCAAGATCGCAGTGCTCCCAGTCAAGGGCCCGTGCAGGGCCTCGGCCAATGCCTTCGCAGACTCCTGCCCAGGGCTGTAGATATAAGATGAGGCCTCGCGGCGCCATCGAGTCCCCGTAGAGACAATGTGGACACTCGGCATCTGCTTGCTAGACCGAGGATCACTGCTTGCCACGTTGGCCTGAATGTTACCCTGGTGGTTTCCACCCGAATCTGTGACTGAGGTGTGTGCGCCTTTGTCCTTAATCCTTTGAGGATGCTGCTTACGCTCATCGGGATGCTTCTGGGGATCTGTGTCCTGCTTCTGGGAATCTGTGTCCTGCTTCTGGGAATCTGTGTTCTGCTTCTGGGAATCTGTGTCCTGCTTCTGGGAATCTGTGTTCTGCTTCTGGGAATCTGTGTTCTGCTTCTGGGAATCTGTGTCCTGCTTCTGGGAATCTGTGTTCTGCTTCTGGGGATCTAAGTCCTTGGATGTCAAACCTTCGTGCCCTTCACCCTTACGAATCTTCCTCTCCAACGGCGCTCTGTAAGGTCGAAGCGGACGAGGTATTCGATCCAGAAGGCGGATACCGGAGGAGAGGTTCACTGCAAGCAAATTGCTCCCTTTAACCCTGAACAGGGGCAACCTCCACAGTTCTCCATTGTTCCTCTGTATCAAGCAGGTGAACGACTTCATGTCCTTCAACAAACCCAGGGTGCTCTGCGCGAATAAGGATAGAAGTAGGGGCGTTTCGCTCCCAGAGGTCACGTGGCAATCAAGGATACCGGGGACTAGCGGGTCCTTACCATCCTCCTTCTCACCCTGATACTCGCATTGAATGCAGAAGCACAGACGTCGATCGCCCAAGGTCTTAGTCATCCCACCAAGTCCTCTGAACTGAATGCCTTCTTGGCTCAACCAGGGGAATTCGAAACCCAGTTTGGCCAGTTTCATCTGGGCGTTGTCACACCATCTCTCCCCGCAAACTGAGCTATTCGCACCATCATCCAAGACACCCCAAATATCCTCATGATCGTAAATATCCACTTCCGCAAGGGTCAACGGAACCACCGAGGATAGGGAGTTGGTCTTCATGGACATGTACGCTGCGCTTTCCCCATCTGTCCTTCTCCGGTCTTGCGATCCGGAGCCAGCTGCCCGTTGCGGTGCAGCTCTCGACATCTCGCCAGGCGACGCTCTGACGGATGACGGAGATTCCTGAGATACCACTGCTGCTTCCACGATATCATTGAGGATCTCATGTAAGTCCTTCGGGGAAATCCTTGGGTCGTCAATACCCTCGACATTCTGGGCCACTAGACAATCTTCAACTTGGGACCTGAACTCATCCAACAATGTCATGGTCTGCGTTGCATCCAGGCTTGCCTCATCGAGCACATTCCTAGAGATGTTCGAGATGAGATCAAACGAAGCCGAAGTCGCAGTCTCAAGTTCCTGCGCAGCCTGACGCCTGATTCGGGCTTCTGCTTGGGGCATTTCATCTATCACATGACCACAATCCTTACAGAAAGTCTTCATGATGGCCTTGTTCGAGCCCAGTCTACTGGTGTTTGCATGCCTGCACAATGTGGGGTCCTTCTTCTCGAAGGTCTTCTTCTCCTTAAACACCTTTCCACACACCCTGCAGGTCTTCACTGTCACGTAGGCATTTGTCCCCACGTACGAAAAGTTGGTGCATGTCTGACAACTCACAGGCAAAGGGGGATTTGGGGGCTTGCTTTTGGCTGTCACATGGGAGGATGCTGCTGGCACCGCAACACTCTGCTGGGCTTGCGCTCCAGGCATTTGCGGCACCTCATCTAGAGGGATGTCTCGCCTCATTACCTCCATGCTTTCCTCATTCACGATGTAGTAATTCTGAACCCAATTCAGAAATGCCGCCAAATCCCGAGATCCCGCCGATTTCAAGGAACGTCCCCAGATGACATATGCAGTGTAGCGATGAAGAACCTCCTCGAAACTAAGCCCACGATGCTGGCCAACAGTGAAGACACGGTCCCCACCGGGAGGCATCGTGTCTCGAGCGGCATTCCTGGCTGTCCTTGAAGCTCGAGCGCCTTCCCTGCGATAGGCCATGTACGCTTTAGGGCTACCTTCTGAGGGGCCACTGTCAATGTACACACACTCCATGTCATCCTCGCTCTCACTAGTCACTGGAACTGCCATGAAAGCTTGCTTTGTTCCCGACTTCGATCCCTTGGAATCTCCCTTGGACTTGCCCTTGCCATCCGAACCGGACTGTGAAGATCGACCTTTGGGGCATTGAGGATCCCCGCTCCAATGTCCTGTTTGCCCACATCGCAGGCAACGGCTCTTAGCCTTGAGTTCCCTGAGCTTCTCTTTCCTCTCTTCAACTGACAATTGCAAGCGACTGCGCACTACCGGAAATCCTTTTCCCTTGCCACCGGATGATCCTTTACCCTTACCTGCCTTGCCCAATGCAACATGAGCCGCACACTGCAACTGAATCGCTTCGCCCGTGGCCTCGGGAAAGCTCTCGTAGTCGCAGTCCTCCATCGCATTCAAGGCGACGGCAACCTCGCTGTCGGAAACGATCACGTCCTCCTCGGAAGGAGCATATCCTGGTGAACCACCTGGCTGATCAGTCCAAGCGTTCCACCCCACATCTTCGGCATCTTCCTGTGCCTCATCTTGGTACCACTCATCAGCATAATGATCATCTGCCCTATGTTCTTGCGATACATAGGCTGAATCAATGACATCACTCACATAAGCGGTTGTCACTGACCCTGGTGAACGGCTCCCAAACTTGCCTGATCCCTTCGACTGCCATCTGCGGGTATCTCTATCGAAACCAGGGCTTCGAAGGGGTGTTGAATCAAGTAGTTTGTTCCCCCGCAAGTGAATCAACCCATGATGCTCGGTCATGATCTTTGCGTATGTCTCAAAATCATGGGCACCGCCTGAACAAGCCTTCACCATCAACTGCTGATCACGTGACAACCCGCTCAACTCGAGCAACAATTCTGCTCTCAAACTATCCGACAGAGATATCCTCGGATCGAGCTGCGTCATCAAGGTCCACCATCTGCGTCTCCTTCCTATATAGGAAACAACTGATTCCCCGTCCTGACGACTCAAAGGACCTCGAATGGCTTGCCCACTGCGAAACAAGGCCTGGGCCTCCAAAGTTCCTAGCGGGAAGACCATTGCCTTGATCTCGGAGATCAGGGTCCTTAGCCCACCGGGTCCTGACAGGGTCGCGATTCCAATGTCCTTAGCCTTCTGGAAGGCGTCTCCTCTGAGACCCTCCATGACGCGAAGAACAGTGTCCACAGCCCCATCATCCCCGTCTGAGCTGCTCTCGTGCGCAACCACACTGGCCGCTGGCGAGTCAGGGACAGGAATGGTGGGTCTCCCTGACGCAGCTGCCGGTCTCCCGGCTACACCACCTTCGGCTGGAGCACTCGCTTCCGCCTGAGGTGTTCTCTCCTCTCTTCCTTGCTCAGGACCGCCTGACGAAAACGAAGTGTCTTTCTTCTCTCTCTTCTCCTTCTTCTTTCGGCGCTTCTCCTGCTGCTCATGCGCCGCAATGCGTAGCTCGGTTCTGAACTCCCATTCATGGTAGTCAGCAGGGTTTCCGTCGAAAATGAACACTCCATTCTTTGTGACACTGGGCGTTGAAGAATACGCTTTGTTTCGGAATCTGAGGCCTGCAACTGTCATGCCCAAACTCCTTCGTCAGATCCAGTCACTGAACAAACCAACTGCTTTGCTGTTCTGCGGAAAAACGTTGCCCCGATCTTACGATTCGAGGACTTCTCTTCTCACACTCCTCTCAAACACAACCAGTCCAAAGGCCAGCTGGAACTACCCCCTGCACAATGAGGGGAGCAGCTCCGCTACCAGTTAGCGTTCACTCGCGCTTCGGACTCTACCTTTTCTGCCACAGCTCAAGGGCCCTTCGAGAGGTAACAGCAACAGCAAACAAAATGTACAACATGCAAACTGCTGCTGCTCTCAGAACTACACATGAAAAGGCACGCACTCAAGCTATACATGCAAGAATCGAGGTGATATTCACAAACCCTAAACCCTAAACCCTAAACCCTAAACCACGCACTCGAACCTGAACCCTGAATCCAAAGGCTAGCACGAGCCGCGGCGCTTTGGGTTAGTGAGCACTGCCCTCGCGATGGAGAGCCTCTGCTTTTGGCCTGGACCAAGACGCTTTTTGAAACTCTCAACTCAACCCAGCCAGCGCTTTTGTTCATCAGAAGGGCGAAACAGCCAACACTGCCCCAAATTTCTGGTAGCAAGCGCATCCCGATAGCTCTCTTGTTGCCCAAAAGACAGAATTGAGACACACTCTGTCTTCACCCTTGTCCCCGTCATCCCTGTCTCACTCCGAGGGACCCCCAGAAAGCTCGGAGGCCGGGGTGGCCACACCTTGCGGCTTCTTCATGACGTCCTGGGGAGTGGGGAGGGCCGCCCCTTGGACTCGAAAGGGTTTTGGGTTTCGGGTTTAGGGTTTAGGGTTGTTTCGGGTATTGGAAGCTTCCAAGCGTCGTCGTAAAGGTCTGCCTCGCGCATGGCCCTCAGCACATCCTCCTCGGACGCATCAGGAACACCGTAGCGGATGTTCTCCAGAACCTTCGATGTGGAGGGCGCGGAGCCCAGAGACCAACCCACTACTCAGCAGCCTTTTCTGCAACTGCGCCAGCACACAAGCAGCCCTCTTGTGGCTACATGCCGCACATGCCCCTACACCCAGAGGTCTGCCAAGAGGCAGAGCCCTTGAAGACGCACTGGTCCTGCGACACCCAGGCAATGGCCCGATAGAGCGCCTGCGGATTCCATTCTGCCAGGCTCACCCCATCGATCTCCAGGGATCCCAGTTGCGGGTCGTAGAAACGCAGGAACAAGTTGAAGAGGGTCGACTTCCCGCATCCGGACGGCCCGACGAGCCCCACCATGGACCCCTCCGGAATGGTAAAGTCCAACTCCTTCAGCACCGCCCCCTCAGCATCCTCCGTATAGGAGAAGGACATGCTCGAGGCCCGGATGTGGCCCTTAATCTCACTGGGCGCGGGGTTGTGCTTGGAGGTGTCCTCGAAAGGGATGTCCGGCGGCCGCTCGAGGGCCTCGAGCACGGCCTCCGCATCCTCCGTGAAGGTCATCTTCGTCTGCAGCCGGCGCTTGAGCCGGTACAGGGGCCAGGTCGACTTGAAGACATTGCTCACGGTCTCTCTGACTTCGTCGGCCCCTATGTACTTCAGGTTCACCAGGGTTCCACCATACATGTAGGCGACCTGAAAGGCAAACTCACCTGTGAGCCAAGACCCAAGCTCCGTCACAAAGCCGACATAGTTGCTGATCTTGACCATCAGCTTCTGACGGATGCTTTTGAGAAAGGCCTGCTTCTCTCGGCCCTCACGCCCAAATGCCCTTACAATGCGAAAGTTCTGCAGCACTTCCAGGGCATTCTCCTTGATGTCTTCGGTCACTGAATCATGGTCCTGCGCCACCTGCTGCATGGCATCAAAGATGCCAAATCCCATGTTCTGAAAAGCGAATATTCCAAAGCCAAAAGCACAAAGCCTGGGCTTTCGCAGCCACAGGAATCCAATGTTTGTAATAAGGTTCGACACCATAGTAAGTATTTCCGGAATCTCCCGTGTGAAGACACGCTGCACATTGTCCGTTCTCTGCATCAGTGTTTTGTAGAGCTCGTCTGCACCTTTCTGTGAGATCCATTTGACGTCTTGTTGGATGAGGCGCTCGAAGAGCTGTCCACGCAGTCGACATCCTATCTTGTCTCCTGCGCTCTCCATCAACCAGCGGGACCAGTCGAACAACTGATTCACAAGACCCCAGAGGAGCAGGCCCTGGCCCACGATCCCAAAAAGCTCCGCATTGGTCTTCCCGACATGCTTGCCAGAGCACAGCTGCATGTCATGCGCACACGCCTCATTACTCGAGAAATCAAGAGCTGCGACCTAGGACTACGTCACTAAGTTTAGATATGTTTGGACTGAGTTCAGAAGTGAAAACAGACGCTGCCAAGAAGAAACCGGATGCACGGTCGACGACGATGCTGCCCCCGATGCTGAGCACTGTGCCGACACCGATCCGCAGGAACTCAGGCGCGGCAAAAGCTGCAAAGCCTTGCCCCGCCATAAGTGCAAAAAGTACAACCATGACAATGGGAAACAGAGCTGGGCCGACCTGATCAGGATCAGCTGGTGACCCCTAAATTGGCCTAAGCCTAAGGGGCTGAGACAATCTGAGACACGCCGGAACAGTCGCCAGAAGGAAACGGGCTTCTTGCCTTCCAGCTTGAAGGTGGCAACTTGCTTCCAAGATTTGCAGGTGAAGTCCTCCAGATCTGTCTCCCAGACAGTGAGCTCCTTGGCGACGAAGGACGCCCCGAGAACTGCGGCGGTCTCCTCGGCAAGCTCCTCACGCGCCTTCGGCGTGCCTTGCAGGTAAGCCAGGGAGATGTGCGGATGGAACCCGACCTTCTCCGTCTGAGCATCAAGATGGCAGGACTTGCCCCCGAGGAAGACCGGCAGCCATGACTTGGGCACCAAGGAGGCCGCCAGCGAACGAGCTGCCAGAAGATCCGATGAGCCTTTGACCTCAAGGAACTTGGAGGTTCATGGCACTTAGTAACCAAATATAACTGTATGCATAACTGTACTTATAACTTACAACCATACTAGGGCACCTAAGGGGCAGTGGGTTATAAGTACAGTTATCATTGGTTAAGAAGTACCATGAACCTCCAGGTAGATGCTCCGGAAGAAAGAGGACCCCAGGCCCAGGCCCTCGACTTGGATAGGGATCGGGGCCGTCTGGACTGCAAACTTCTTGGCAAAGTCGGTGACATCCTTCCAGCTTCTTTTCTTGATGGCACGTGGCAAAAGCAGTCATCCCAGTTTCAAACGTCTGCCCTGATGACTCCAAACAGTCCCAAGCAACGAGGCATTGCAGGTGCGAGCCACTAGACGTCGTGTCTCACCCCACCCTCCTACAGGCCTTCCCGACGTTTGGATGACCGTTCGGGAAGGGTGGGAGGGGGGGAGTGCGGGAGGTAATATATGGTAATATGCTGTCCTGCTCCGAGCCCGTGACGGGTCCCAGCAGTGTCAGGTGAGGCTTGAAGGAGGGCCCACCATGCTTGGAGCTCAAGTCCGCAACTGCCTGCACAAAACTCAGCAAGCAACCTGGTTCTGAAGAGAGAACAACAGAGCATTCAGCCAGATCATGGCTCTGCTCGTCTAAGTCATGAGAAGTGGTGCTACACCCCCAGCGACCTTCTCGAGAGCTTGCGCGGCATTCCCAGTTGGGCTCAGCCACAGCCCGTAAGTCTTCTGCTGCTCCCTTTGCACCCCATCCACAATGACAGCCTCAATGGCCTTAGGATTCACTGACACTGCTGGAGGGCCGAGCCATGCACAAGTCAGTAGCAACTTCCCTTCTCCATCGAGCCATCACAAAAAACCCTCTTTGCTGGTTGCAAAAGCCACCTGTCTTCTGAATCTGCTTGCCAAAAACTACCAGAGGAGCCCCTAGAATCACTGCTTTAATCAGGCCTGCCTGCAGTGCCACAATGCTTTCCCGGCATTTTGGAGCGGAAGCTTGGGGGCTGATGACTTATCGCAAGTCGCCTCTTTGCCGAGATCCCGAAAGACCCCGAAACCCGAATACCAAAACCTCAACCCAAAACCCTGCAAAAACCCTGCAAGATCCAAAACATGCGAGTCGTGGGGCCGCCAGAGGTCCCGAAGCTCCCCCGCGCAGCCTTGCGAGAACTGCCGAGGCGGGTGCCGCTGCCGCCTCGGACTCGGGCCTGACGGGTCTCGTCGTTTCGGACTTCTGGGGGTTCCTGGGGAGCCTTTCAGGTGGCTCGGGACGCCCAGTTTTCAACCCTAATGCAGTCATGAAACTCAAGGGTTCGAGTGTTGCATGAGGCGCTTGCACTAATAGGGTTCAGCACGGGACCCTCTCCGTACAGGCAGCTGGAGCCTGGTCAGCACCACCCGCAAGAAAGTCTTCCCACGAGCCTGCACAGGGTCTCACAATTCAGCCGACCAAGCAACCCCCAAACGTCCCTAAGCCTTAAGCATAAACACCCCCGAGCCCATCAACCTCCAAGTGCCCCCGAAGACCCCCCGCCGCCGGTACCTCGCTAAGACCCTGCAGCGTCAAGCGCGTCTCCGGCACCTGCCAGGCGTTTCGAGGGGATCCGGGGGCCAAAGCCCGAAAAGATGACATCCAGTCTCCAAGTTTCTGGAGACAAAGAAACCCCAACAGCGCAGGTTTTTGAAGGGAGATTTCAGGGCCAGGGAACTACGAAACATAGAACTGTTGGGCTCTTCGACCCCCCCCCAGAGAAAAACGAGGGTTTAGGAGGCCTTCAACTCCGCTGCGAGGGCTTTCAGCAGCTCGATCTGCCACTCGTCCTTCTCGGCCTCTTCCTTGCTGACCTCGGAATCAGGGGGCCCCCCTGCGACGGGAGAATCGGAAGACCGTTAAGGCCATTAAGGGTCCATGGAGAGCCGAAAGCATCTCTCACACGGTTTTTGTTGCGGACCAGGGTGCCCTGAGCTGCAGCTGTGCACCGCAGGAGTTTGCCAGAGCGAGCCTCTTCCTGGGATTTGGGACTGGGCGCGGGAGACGGGTTGTGACTGCCGGGGCATGTTTCGGGCTGTTGGGGTTGTAGGGTTTGGCATTGTTAGGATAAGTCCAAAAGATCTCGCACCAGCTCTCTATCCAAGCCAACGATGCAGAAGTACATCCCCGCACCTGTTGGCCGACAACTAGCTGAAGCGTCTTTCTCGACTCAAGATATCGGCTGTAGTGGACATCGCAGAGAGCTCCTTCGGGAAGAGTGGGTCAGTTGTGCGAGATGTCTTTTTCGAACCCCACAATGACGTAAAAACCCCAAACCAGCTAAACCCTGAAGTGGGTGGAGGGCCTAGGAACATGTTCGCAGTGGTCGAAATCCATCCAGCCGGTTCCTTTCCTTTCTGTCGCACATTCCGTCCTGCTGCATTGTAAAACGGGAAGATCAACACCAGCCAATTCGCCACCCGGAGTAGGGGATCAGTCTTGGAGGCTTCAGCCACATTCCTGCCAGCACATGCGCCATCCTTGTAACTCAGACGAAGCCGTTGGTACGCATGCGGGGAGGTGTATTGAGAGATTTGCTGATACTGATTATGTATATGCATAGAGAGAGATAGGGAGACAGATAGATAGATAATTAGATCGACAGATAGATAGATGGATAAATACATAAAGGGATGGATAGAAGATAGATACATTGATATTATATATCTTTGTTTCTAACGGTATGCAAGCATGTGAACAAGACTTGACAACAAGCCCGCGAGCATCTTACCCAAGCTCACATGGCAACAAGCACACGAGCAAAAACAACAAGTGCACCGAAGGCTTGCACAGCCTGCTGACACTGCAATCTCTGACTGCTAATCAGCAAACAAGGCAGGGCGCATACCTCCCAACAGCAGGAGATGGCTTAAGGCTTGGGGTTTAGGGTGTGCGCGCGCCGCAAGAAGCCAGCTTTCCAAACCCTTTAGCCACAAAGCACGCTAGAATTCCACAGCGCAAGCAACTGCTTAGGGGATCTTGCTGCGTGCACGTCACAGAATGTACACACACGTGTGGAGCGGAGATCGGTCACGTAAAGCCGAGAGAGCACGGTGAGAAAATGATGTCATGTAAGCACGGCTCTGCACATGCCAACGTAGGCATGACTACTGCCCACCGAAACCGTGATGGGAGCGGATGGGAGCACGATCGCGACAGTGCAAGATCTCCCTCAGATCCTCTCGAGCATCGGAGCTGTACAAGGTTACGACCCTGCCTAAACCCTTCGACGCTGCGCTTCAGCAGGCCCATCGCTCCGAGCGGCAAGGGCGGCCAATCTTTGGTCTCATTGGGTCAGTACTGTCAAGATACACTTTGAGGCTGTCTTCCGTTCTTCACCTTGCAGGTCGCTGCTGCTCTTGTCCCAGGAATCCAGGGAAACCTGTCAACATGTGCGTACTGAGCTTTGCCTGGGAGCAAACCAGGCATCAGGGCAGAGTTGTTCTTCCCTCCACACATGACCGAACCTGCGATAACTCTTCCCGAACAAGAGGAACCGAACTGACACCAGAAACAAGGCTGCTGCCTTGCAAGGCCCCCAGCATCGAACAGTTCAGGGCCCCTGAGGTTTCTCAGGGGCCTCTTGCGGGAACCCAAGGCGGGCTAAACTGGCAGGCGAAGCCTCAAGACCAGGAAGGGCCAGCCCAAGGAAACCCTCAAAAAGGGCTTCGTAGGGTCCCCCCACTTCCCCCTTCCCGAGGCCGCCCACCAAGCTTTCAGCGCTCTGCTTCAGAATGGGCTGCGTTGTGTAGGTGTTCAGCCTGCACGCCGTGCCACGCAGTTGGGAAGCTGAGGGATGATAAAACTTGAGGTGGGTTTAGGGTTTAGGGTTTAGGGTTTAGGGTTTAGGGTTTAGGGTTTAGGGTTTAGGGTTTAGGGTTTAGGGTTTAGGGTTTAGGGTTTAGGGTTTAGGGTTTAGGGTTTAGGGTTTAGGGTTTAGGGGGTTTAGGGTTTAGGGTTTAGGGTTTAGGGTTTAGGGTTTAGGGTTTAGGGTTTAGGGTTAGGGTTTAGGGTTTAGGGTTTAGGGTTTAGGGTTTAGGGTTTAGGGTTTAGGGTTTAGGGTTTAGGGCTTAGCTGGCCTCCACAAAGACTCTCTTCGGGAGAGCTGCCGTCAACTACCAAGAGAAAAGATCGCTATGAAAATCCTGAGAAGGTGATGATGACCGATGGAAACCCAGAGACCCTACACCTAAAACCACAAACATAACAATAACAAGAGCAACAAGAAGTACCGGCGAAGACCCCAGGCAGCAAGGACAAAAAGATTTGGGAGGCACAAACCATCCAAACCCTAAACCCTAAACCCTAAACCCTGAACCCCAGCTCCGGAGCCATGCTCCACAAATCCAAACTAGAGCCACGTTCCTCTTGTCTGGAGGAGCCCAAACGCAGCAATTTGGGGAAATGGTGAAAACAAAAGACAAGCAACTCTTGCCAATAATCACAATCTTGCCAGAAAAAGAAACCATCGAAAATAGTTGACCTTAGTGAGGAGAAAGTAGTTGATGTTAGCTAGGATATGCACAGTAAGAATAACCATGAAAGACAAGCTAGCAAGAGAAAGCTTCACGTCAATGTCTTCAATTCCTCGATCTCAGGCCTCTCCACCACAAAGCCGCGCGCTTCGAGGCCCTGCGCGGGCGGACCGCCCCCGAGGTTTGTTGGGCCTTCGGCCCGGGCTTCGGGCGCCTTGGGGTTTCGGGTTCCCTAAGCCCTGAGGCCCTGGGCCTCGTAGGGTTTAGGGGCTTTAGGTGGTTCCCCTCCCCCCTTGTGGGTTTAGGCCCCGAACCTTTGCCTGCCTTCAGCCGGAGCTCATTGCCTTTTGGATCCTTTCTGGGTTCCGAAGTCCTTGCGCGCTCCTGCTGGAGCTGGCACCTACTGGTGCGTGCCTCGTTGCCTTTGGTTCCTGTCTGGTTTCCTCCTTGTTTGCCTGGTTTCTTTCTTCTCTCCCTTTTGGTTTCGGCCCGCTCCCTTCTTCTTGGCCTGGTTCTTTGTTTTCCCCTACTGCCTGTGCTGCTCCTGCCGGAGCTGCTGCTTTGAGGCTGTGTCACCTTGCGTGGCGCCGGTCAATCTGATCTACTCACTGCGGCCCGCGACGTTGTTCTCCTGGAGCTTGCGGTGCAGGTTGACGTGGATGAGCTGTTGGTGAGACTGATTCGGTGACTGTTTCGAGTTTGGTTCTGAAACCCCTGCACAAGGGTGTGGAACTGCGACACCTCGGAACTCGGACCCAGAAGGAAATCTTCAAAACTGCAGCTGGCTCCATCTGCGATGAACATATGAACACTTAGCTCGTGGATGCTCTGTCCTAGGCTGACCTTCCCAGAAACAATGGTCATATTTGGAGTACACAATCGCAATAACCATTGTGGTATATGGTTTCTTAACAGGGCATGAGGAATGCTCTGGATGTGTCTGATAGGCAAAGAAGCATTGCTGCTCCTGCAAACTTGAGGCATTTTTGTCGGCGAAGGGTGAAGATAGCAGCGTGAGCTCTCACTTCGCCAGCCGCAGCGATGCTTGTAGTTCAGTGACAGCTTCCTGCCGCACAGGTGAGCGTTGTGCATCGAGGCATAGGGCTTCCTGGGCCAGCTCTAGGGTTTAGGGTTTAGGATTTAGGGTTTAGGGTTTAGGGTTTAGGGTTTAGGGTTAGGGCTTAGGGTTTCGGGTTTAGGGTTTAAGGTGTATAGAAGGGAAGCTCGCTGGTGCTAAAAGCACCCAGGCCGCTCGCTTGCGTTGGCATGTTTTCCCACCCCAACCACCCAAACTATTCTCGTTCAGGGTTTAGGATTCACCCCCCAAACCCTTCTCAAGGAGGGCTTTCTTGCTGTTTACAGAGAAAGAGCAGGGTGGGCTCGTAGGCTTCTTGGAGCTTTCACGGACTAAAAT
Organism: Symbiodinium natans; assembly: GCA_905221605.1. NCBI lineage: Eukaryota > Dinophyceae > Suessiales > Symbiodiniaceae > Symbiodinium > Symbiodinium natans. Next base: position 97,376 of record CAJNDS010002150.1, read on the forward strand.
GGAGGGGTGGGTGCCCTTCATAACAGGTCTGGGCAAATCCTGGATCGTCATGCGGGGGGCCCGGTCCCGTGGAGGGGTCCCAGCAGAAGGACAGGGGGTTCCTGGACAGGTCTATGCGCGTGTGACGCTGGAGTCCTAGACCGGTGCAATGGACGGGGTTTCAGGCGGGTGCCAGGGTTTGAGGGGGTTTCAGGGGGTCCTAAGTAATTCCGCAGGGTGGGTCAGTTTTTTGGGGCAAATCGCGCTTTACCCTCCCTCACCGTTCTGTGGAAACGCTCGGTCGGGGACCTCGGTCGAAGCCTCGAGCGCCCATGCATATGGACTCGGCAGTTTAGGGTTTAGGGTTTAGGGTTTAGGGTTTAGGGCTTGGGGCTTAGGGTATAGGTTTAGGGTTTAGGGTTTAGGGTTTAGGGTTTAGGGTTTAGGGTTTAGGGTTTAGGGTTTAGGGTTTACGGTTTACGGCTTAGGGTTTAGGGTTTATTATTTATTAGGGTTTAGGGTTTAGGGTTTAGGGTTTAGGGTTTAGGGTTTAGGGTTTAGGGTTTAGGGTCTAGGGTTTAGGGTTTAGGGTTTAGGGTTTAGGGTTTAGGGTTTAGGGTTTAGGGTTTAGGGTTTAGGGTGCGACCCCCCCACCCAATAAAACAACAAAAACCCACACGCAAGCTGGCCCAAGCAAGGCCCCCGCCGAGGCCTTCAAAAGGACTGGACTGTCTTTGGTCCATGCGTACTGCCAGGCCTGCCCATGCAGGTGGAAGTCTTGTATCATTTTCGGTGTTCCGGCTTTCTGGGGGCTCGTCGTCCGATCATGAAACTCTACTCTTTACTCCACAAGTCTTCACAAAGAGAGTCCTTATGTCTGATTGTCAATGTAGTATGAGGAGACAAGCGCATGGTCTACAATCCAATTACCCAAGCCTCGCACCTCGCCCTTAAAAACCCTGCCAATCCTAGACCCCACCAAACCCTAAACCCTATGCCAATCCTAAACCCGACCAAACCCTAAACCCTAATTGTTGGTGTCACCGCTTGTGTAGCCTTGCTGACGGCATGCTCATTTTCGCTCGCCTGATGATAGAGAATGCTTGCACATCTCAGGCATGCCTTCTGGCATCCAAAGAAGCAATAACACCCTGGGTGGGCCGGGCGGGCCATCGAAAGGCAGCTACAAGTGTTCCCGGCTGATATGGAGCTTGGGCCCCGGTGTATCAGCACAGTTGACGGTTAGCAGCTGCGCGACTACACATCCTGATTACACTGCGCCTGCAGGAAAGCTTGTGGGATCAGGCACGCTCGCCCAACAATATCCCCTTCATTGTTGGTGTCACCGCTTGTGTAGCCTTGCTGACGGCATGCTCATTTTCGCTCGCCTGATGATAGAGAATGCTTGCACATCTCAGGCATGCCTTCTGGCATCCAAAGAAGCAATAACACCCAAACACCAAGCAGCTGGCGCGAGAACGCCGTAGTCATTAACAAAAGGACTTGTTTCCAGCCGGGATCGTAGCCAAGCACCAGGTCGCAAGTCTGCGCTAAACGCTAGCGCTGCCGGTCGGCACTTCACGGCAGGCACAGACCGTGGTTACTCACTCTGCAAAGCACAGAACCCTGTTTTGCCATCAACAGGTTGAAGACGCAAGGCTATAGAAACCTCTGCCTCCACGCAGTTCCCGGTGCCCCGCAGTTGAGTGTAGGCGAGACTTGAATTCCACAAAAATGTAAAGACAGCCGAGCACATCACAAGCTTGGACCCCACACTTCTTGCAAAGTTTGTACGCTTGAAGCCACCTGCCTCACGCGACTCACAAGCGCTGGCTCCACCACATGCGCTTTATGAGACTGCTTCCGGAATTGAGCTTGCCGTCTCTTCCGGCGACCCCGGCTGGGTGCATCAGCCGGGTTGTGCTCCGAGGGGATATACACCAGCCTGAGGAGCGAGTTTGTGGCAAGCAACAACGAACCAAGCTGTCTCATGATACCACGCAGAGTCCTAGCAGAGCTTCGGCCCTTGCAGGCTGCTCCAAGAATGGCTTTTGCATCTATCAAGACAACCAGTCGGTGATGGAAATGCTTTGCTGTCCTCAGAAGCCATTTTGTGGCGAGCAGCAGACCGTGAGCTTCTAGCGTGCTTGAGTGAGCACTCCAACGAGCCCTGGCACTGACTGCTACGCGAAAGCGCCCCTTCCTGATGGGCAGCACATGAGGCTGCCCCAATCGGTCTTTGCAAGGCTCCTCACCAGGGTCCGGAAAAAGCCGCACGTAGTCACCGCGCCTTTCTGACAGCAAGCCGATTGAAGCAGCCGCGCGCACGGAACAGGGCCAGTAGCTCACCCCGAAACCGTACTCGGGCGTGGCATCGCACGCGGTGAGCATGGGCAGGAAACTTCTACCCAAGTCAGCTCCCATGAGTGGCACTAGGCAGGCAACCACAACCAGCTCAGTCCGCACGTCTTCTGGCAGAGCAACTTCCCGATCGTCTGGCTCGCCTCGCACGAAAGCATAGACATCACTGAAAACGCTGAACATGGGTCTGCATAAAAGGCAGAACCATTGAACCAGGCCCAGGAGTCTGTTGAGGGCTCGCGGTGAAGCACGACCTCTCACAAGCAAGTCCAGCAGTGCAGCAAAGAGCGTGATCAACTTCGCAGTGTTCGGCTCAGCGGCAGGAGGAGACACGGTGAGCTCACACCCAAGAGCCGTCATCGACGAGTCGAGCGTGACGTCCTTGTCAGCATTCTTGGGCATCCCTCGGTCTTCTAACACCATGTCCAACTTCTTCAAGCGTTCACGTCCGAGAGCCAAGCTTCTGTGAATGAAGAAGGTGTCATCAGTAGCCACACCACATGCCTCACAGCCACAAGGAGGGGGATCTTCCATTGTCATGAAAGCACAGTCTGGCACACCTGCTTCGCGACAGCAAGCGACAGTGCTAGCCTGAGCCACACACGAGCTCCAGCTGAAGCCCATTGGCCACACAGTGCTTGCTGGATACACTTTGTCGTGCGGCGACAACGGTCTGTCTCCAACATCCACCACGTAGCGCCGAAGCTCATCGACTGAAGCAGCGCCTGCACGGCTGAGTTGGTCCAGCGTCACTGGTGGTCTGCCGAAGTATTGCTGTAGGGCCTCGGGCGCCTGCAGGACATCAAAACACGTTTGGACATCCCTTTTTGACATGTATATGTCTTCGCCAGCCCCAAACTCCAAGTCCACGAAGCATGAGGGATTTGCCAGCTTGGCGGGAGGAGGAGGGCGCCGGGCAGCTGCTGAGACCTTGGCACCGTTCCAAATCTCGCGCTGCCTGCCGGCCGTCGACTTGTTGACGCAAAACACCTCTCCCAAGCCTTTGACTTCGCGGCGCAAGCGCAACTTGCCACAAGCTAGGAGTCTCAGCACAAGCTTTGCATACTCGTCCGTCTGCGCCCCACAAGGAGCACTGATATCGTTCAAGTCTGGCAAACACTCCATTATGCCACCTGCAGAACTCATAGCCTGAACCAGGTCGTCCTGAATGAAAGCAAAAGGGTCGCAAGTGCCAGCCTTCAGCGGTACGTCCACAGCTTCTGCCTGCATCGCGGGGTACTTGTTTGCAGGTTGTGTCGCAAAGTGCGAGAAAGCCCCCACCCATTTCAAGCAGCCGCTGCAGTAGACGTCCAGCTCGCGCAGAAAACGCGCACATCGCTTCGCCACATGCTCCTGGACAACACGCTGTGCTCCAGTTGGGCGGCGCCGGCAGTGTGCACTGTCGGGCCGTGGGCGCAAGTCATCGGCCATGACATTGAGTGCGGCCAGGCACGCATTGAGCAGAAGCAAAGCAGCGGACTCTGCACTTTTCGGCAGCTCCACGTCAAAGTCCCACTCGGCAACAGAGGGCACGGGCAGCAGGTTCCGTTGCCGTCCATTTCGCTGCACGCCACTGTCCAACCAAGTCTTGAAGTAAGTGGAAAAGACGTAGCTGCCAGAGGTTAACAAAGCTCGAAGCTGTTGATGCCAAGACCAGTTGTTCAACTGAGCTTGCAAGCGCCTCCTCCTCGCCCAACATCGAGCAAAGTCACGCCGTAACTTGGACGGCGAAGCGTGCATCGCTGTTGAGGGTCAGGCCTCTCGTTGCCTGTCAAAGGCTCCTGCGGCGGATGTCCATGTACTCCGCAAGCGCCCCAAACAGAAAATCAAGACCCAACCACCATCGAAAGGCAGCTACAAGTGTTCCCGGCTGATATGGAGCTTGAGCCCCGGTGTATCAGCACAGTTGACGGTTAGCAGCTGCGCGACTACACATCCTGATTACACTGCGCCTGCAGGAAAGCTTGTGGGATCAGGCACGCTCGCCCAACAATATCCCCTTCAACCCTGAACCCTAAACCCTAAACCCTAAACCCTAAACCCTGAACCCTGAACCCTAAGCCGACTTGAAGCCCAGGCTAGGGCGAGCACCTTCCCCTCGGACGTCTCCCGAAAGCCCAGGCTGGACCTGGGAGACCGTGGCTTGGCTCTTGGGACCTCTAGGGTTTAGGGTTTAGGGGATAGGGTTTAGGGTTTAGGGTTCAGGGTTTAGGGTTTAGGGTTCAGGGTTTAGGGTTTAGGGCTTAGCATTCAGGGTTTAAGGTTTAGTTTAGGGTTTAGGGTTTAGGGTGGGGCTGGAGGGGGGGTATAGGAGGGCTTCACCATCCAACATGATCCGTCTGCGAAGGCCTTGTCGACATGCCGCCTGGGTGGCTCTATCTCTTTCTTTTCGGTAACAGGGCGAAAAGAGCGCTCATCTGTGCATGTGTCCCTGAAGTGTCACCAAGGTCTAGGAGGCGCCAATGGTTGCGGAATGCCCACGTTTGGCATCGCTTTTGGCACGTCGTTGTGTGTGTCGGGGTGCGGAGACAGAAGGCGCTCGCGAAGAGAATGGTGGAGCCAAGCTTTTTGCTACAGCAATGTTTGATCACAGTCTTGGATTGAGGATGGGTCACGAACAAAGAATGCTGCAAGTAAATTGCCCTAGCTGCCACCCCCGAGCCCCAGGCATCACCTCCACAGCCGCACCTGAGGCGCCAACCGCCTCACGGAAGGGCAAAGCCGCAAAGCTCTTCACAACAACGCAACCTCCATCAACAACAAAGTGCTTCCTTGGCAGCCGTGACAGGACCAAGACGACAGAGGCATCTTCCAACCAGCTGCATCGCGCGCGCGCGCCGCTACAGAGAAAAGAACCCAAGGGCCACCTGCCCCACCAACTGGAAGAAGCAATGCTGTACTCCGAGGAAGGAGGGAAGGAAACTGGGAGAGGAAGCCGGGGGCCTCGGAAAACACCGCGTTTTCCTTCCAGATCAGCATGTACCTCTCACGGAGTCATGGAGGCCACACTAAACCCCGCTTCTCTCATGCTGTGACTGCTCAGAAGGCTACGCGCTCCATGACCTCCAGACTACACGGATGCTGAAGCGTGTCCAGCACACTTCTAGCACCACGATATGGGTGGTTGTCAAAATGTTAATCCCTTTTGGGGGTACCCTAAATATTAGGTGCCATATGAAAAAGAGGGATCCTCAAAGGGACCATAATTTTGACCACCACCCATATGACAAACCTCTTTCAACCCATCTCAGAAGCTCACTTGGGATCCTGAGGATGGTCTACCAAGTTCTGAGCCTTGGATTTCAAGGTTGCGCTTGCCACATGAACCTCCTGATGGCCCCGGAGAGGGCAGAAATCTCTTTCGTTGGACTGTGGGGGGTTGAGGGTTTAGGGTTTAGGGTTTAGGGTTTAGGGTTTAGGGCTATAAACACCTGCATGCTGGACTTGCACCCTGAGCATGCAGCCACCCGGAGCAGTACCCCCAAAGCTCGACGGCGAACCTGCAACGCGGACACGCTCAGCCTCTTCTTGCCACACTTGAATTGCAATGCCGCACGCGCTCGTGTTTTCGATCTTCCCACCTAAGGGCGACAAACATCAAAAAGAAATGTGATGATGGTCACACGAGCACATCGCTCCACCTTCATGCTGAGGGTGAGTTCGTTCACCCCTTGTACAGCTACAAAAAGAAAATACTTCAAGGAACGAGCGATTGCGAGGAACCTGCGGAAACTGGCAGACCTTTGGCACAGCCTGCTGTGCCTGTAAGGAGTTCACCATACGAAGCGATAAAAACCCCATCCAAAAGAGTGGGGCCCTCAGCCATCAACCTCAGTGGGGATACACTGATTCCATAAGGCTATTTCTTCCCACAACCTGAGGAGAAAAAAAGCTCCTGCTACGTACCTTCTTCGTGGCAGCTGTAGAACCACTGTAAGTCCAACTCTGCGGGAGCGTACAGCGGCGTCGGATTTCGAGGAGGGGTTTAGGGTTTAGGGTTGAGGGTTAGGGGGTTTAGGCCTCCATTTCTTTCATTTCTTTCTTCGGCATGTTAGGAAACTGAAGGTTGCTCTAGGCTCTTCCCCTCCTGCCTCCTTGCCGCTTTCAGCTACCAGGGCCCCTCCGGGGTCAACACCCCCTAGTAAAAACTTCGAAGTCTCCCGAAAAGCCCCGACTGGGACTCCAAACCGCGGGTTCCACGGTTGCCAGGCGCTCCAGCACGGGGCCCAGCCTTCCCAAATGATCTGCGGGAGCTTCCTTAACGTGGGCCCCCTTTCTCGGGCTCCTCTTATGACATGGAGCCTAATTTGTTTATATAGGGTACCCAAAATGGGCCCCCTAATTTAGAGAATTCAGGCATGAGGGCTTAGGGCTTAGGGCTAAGGGCCTGGGGCTTCGGGCTTAAGGTTTCGGGCTTAGGGCTCAATGCTTTGTGCATGCATCGTTCTCGTTCTAGGGTTCGAAGCACAAAGCTCCGAAGGGGGCCAGGGCTTGAGGTCTCCAGACTTCAGGCCGGCGAGAGAGAAGGGGGCATGACAAAAAAGGACACAAAAACCCTAAACCCTAAACCCTAAACCCTAAACCCTAAACCCTAAACCCTAAACCCTAAAGCCCTCCTAGAAAGCCTGGGCCTTGCCCCAGGCAGTAGGATGAATGTGTTCCGGGACTTGAGCGGCTGCTACGCAGGTCGAAGGCAGGGCGGATGCGACTCCTTTCTGCGGAAACTACTAACAAATGCTGAGCCCTGGTGCTCTTGCAACCAGTCGCCCACCATCACCACCTGCACCCAAAAACACCCCAACCCGAAACCCCCGAATCCCTCGTACGCTGTGATTTGGAGCCCTTCGGCCTGACCCTTTCCATGGCAAGGCTGGTTGTCGTCGCCGCGGTGGGGAACCGGAGGAGCCTGCCAAAACCACAAGTTCCACAGCCTGAAATCTTGCGAGGGCTCCGAAACCCAGACTGAAGGGCTAGGGAGCAGGTCGGCCCAATTCGACAGCGACTGCCAAAAAAGCGAGACATTGGGCACACATCAGGGATGAGACCGACAGTCGACCAGCACAAACCGCCAGGAATACGGACGCGGAGCAGATGCGATAGGTCCTGCGTTCAGCCGGCTCAAGAGTCATGATCACTCATGTCAGCTTCAGGTCACATCCGGAGGCAGACAACTTGTGCCATCAGCGATGCACTCCATGCACTCCATGCACGCCATGCACTCCATGCACTCCATGCACTGGCAAGGCCCGTCTGTAAGGCCCGTCTGTCCCGCACTCTGCAGTCCAGCGAGGAGGGACTCCTCACAGCTCAGGCTCCAAAACTCTGAAGTCTGCTTCGTAGCAACCACTCTACGAAGCTAGACCGCCTCTTCCAAAAGGCATCTTGTAGACCCACCAGGTGTTTCAGATTTTCAGATCTACCGGCCCAAACGCGACATGCCTGTTAACCTGACCTGGCACATTCATCCAGGACGCGAAGGCTCCACGCCCCTTCTTTGCACGGCTTTCTAAACATCAAGCATCTGCCTGCCTTCAGTCCTTCACTCCAACACGCCCTGGCTTCGTGAGGAACTTCGACGACAGAGATAACTAGAAAGCCGGAAGCTTGTGGATGTAAGGCGTACACGTACTCCACACCAAATGCAGAGCAAAGAGCAGGTCTCCTCGGCTAAACGCTGGTGCTGTGCCAGGACGGCGGCGCTGCTCAAAGCAGCCAGAGCCCAGACCTTCGTCTACTCACCCCTAAAACTTGAGGAGGCCCCGCATGTCTCCCTGAAGAAACCTAGGAGCTCCCTGGGTTTCCTTGTTTCTCTCTTTGCTGTCTTCTTGACTTCTTGGTGGCTCCCCTACCGAAGCCTTGGCAGCGCACGAGCAGAGGCAACAAACATGCGAAGGTTTCGCGCCTTCTCCTGGCAATGCCAGCCTTTGCTAATTCAGGATCAACAGGACTGCCGGGGTTCTCCAGCAAGCCTCTGCGTCCCCCAAGCTCACGTTTAACATCTCGGGCTTTGAAGCTACTCTCCGGCGTCTTTGCTCCTTACCTGCACCCTGACTGTGCAGACTGGAAACTCCCTTGGTACACCACTGGGACCGCCGGCATGCTCATAACTATGGCTGTGCCTTCGGATGCTCCCCCTTGTACGAACAGTCCGTAATAGGGATTATAGGTACCCCCTAACTGTTCGTATTAAGGGGGAGCCTCCCAATCTGTGCCCTTCAGCTGTACAGGTTGAACTGATACACAGGAGAACCGACAAGCTTGAGATGTGGCTTCATGCCTACAAACACGTTCTTTGACGTGTTGGGCCGAATGCACTTTCTTTCGCTGGCGAATAGTTCTTCAAACCTGACTGGGGTGCACGTCTCAACAAAGTTGAAAGCCTAGTTCAACTTCATGAAACTGCTCATTCATTGAGTTGAAATAACTCACATAAACATAAAGACTCCTGATTGATCTAGGGATCTAGTAAACTCGAGAACGTTGTACTTCAGAAAGATTTTATCCCACTGCAACCCCATCCAACCGTACAAGACTCCACCTAAGGCGCAGGCCAACAAAATGATCACGGGCGAATCCAAAATACGGCAGACCTCGGGGTTTGCAAGTTCAGTGGTCCAGGCTTTAGGGGTAAGGGCGTGGCGGGCAACCATCCCCAAGCCCTAAACCCTTCTATAAGCCTAGCAAGGGTGTGGGCGGGGGGGGGGGGCAACCCTGAAGCCATAAACCCTAAGCCCTAGCAACTTTGAAGGTTCAGGGGGTCTACAACAGACTATCAGACTGGATCGTGGTAGGTTCCCCCTGGATTTGGTGCCGACCCCTTTTTGGGGTACCCTGGTGGTTCGGTCCCCTCCTCTCAAAAAGGCCCCACCCTGGAAGTCGTGGAAGCTCTAGGTAGGTTTGGGAGAGTTTAGGGTCTAGGGTTTAGGGTTTGGGGTCTAGGGTTTAGGGTTTAGGGTTTAAGGTTTAGGGTTTAGGGGTTAGGGGTTAGGGTTTAGGGTTTATGTGGTTTGGCCTGTTTCTTGTCCCGTGACAGTTACCCAAAGCCGTCAAGTAGGCTTCGGGGCTACCCATCTCTCGTTAGCCATCACCCTGAGCCCATAACAAGCCCTAAGCGCCAAGCCCTACTCACCCCAGGGTTATAAGTTCGGGGTGAGAGCAGACCGTGAAAAGATTCCTTTCTGCGCGTACTTCCCTTGCGATTGCCCTTCCAACTTCTCCTGCCGTACCCTTGGCTTTGCCGCCCCTGCTGCTGGTTTTTACACATGCGTGCCTTTGGCTGCAAGAGTACTTCAAGGACTTTCAGGGTGGGCCTTCTTGGGGGCAGGTGCCCTGATTTTAGAGTACCCGAAGACCATAATCGAGAACCACCGGCATCTCTCCAGAGCTATGGCTTAGGGCAGAACGGCAGGGCGGACCCTGGACCCCAAACCCGAGATGTCCCGCAATTGTACGCCTACAGGCGTAAGTCCTGTAAGTTTTGAGCTACCCCAAGCCCAAGTACCATCCTAAAGCAATTTCAACCCCTAAGGCAAGATTGATGGGGCCCCGGCCCAGCGCAGTACCAGCAACGGCAGCGGCGCGTTCAGAGGCTCGGCCCGCAAGGACTTAGTTGGGCGCGGAAGTCAGTGGTTGAGACCCTCAGCCCTCCTCAACTCTGCCACAAAACGTGGACCTTGACACTGAACCTTAGCCCTGTGCAGAGTGGCATGAGAACGGTACAGGATGGCACAGACAGACAGCCTTCGAAGGCAATCCTAAACCCTAAACCCTAAGCCCTACAGTGTCTGAGATCACGGCCCCGGCCATGTCAAACGGGCACAGCGTCTGGAAGAGCCAGCCGCCCCCATTCTAAGTCCGGCTCTCACTCCACGCAACAAGCCCCGTACCGTCACTTCCTGGTCCGCCTCAACACCTGCTACCCCCCCCCTTAGAGCTACAGTGAACACTGTGAACACCATAGCTTGTTAGCATTGCTATTATGCGTCTTCTTGTTCTTATTTATTGTTAGTATCTCTTGTCTGCCATGTCTAGGTCTCGGTCGGTTTCTACCGGCCTGGTCTGGCCTTAGTCAGATTTTTTCGGCATCTTTCTTACGAGCGATGTGTAGGCAAAGAACTGGTGCATGAAGTCTTAGAGAGCTCATGCCCCTTGAGCATCAACCGGCAAGGTTCCCAACGGACTCGTCGAGCCGGACCCATGGATGGCTGTGGGCGCGTGGCACTTTAAGGGACTTCTAGCTCTGCACTGATTCTATGAACACACCACAGAAAGTTTAAGCCCTGGGCACTGGGGTGGCACCTTCTGCAGGGTACCCGGTGCGATGGCTGATGCAGCATACCTCACTGCACAGAGAGAGAGAGAGAGAGAGAGAGAGAGAGAGAGAGAGAGAGAGAGAGAGAGAGAGAGAGAGAGAGAGAGAGAGAGAGAGAGAGCGAGAGAGAGAGAAATGCGCGCTTGGGATTTTGTGGGGTCTGGCTACTAGGGTTAGATACTCTTGTGGGCTTCTGCACAGTCTGCTACATGGTAAGCTCCAAAAAGTTAGTGCCAGAGCTGAGTGCATGAACAAGCAATATTGGCTGTCGGTCGGTACCCTTTTTTCTGCTCCACTGCGGGGAAAATCCTCGCCACAGCATCCTCCCTGCTGGCTTCTGAACGATCTAAGTAGGAAGAGCCCTCCATTCCTGGCATAACAACTTTGCAGCATGCGGGGTGCCAGGGCAATCTTGGGCATATTGGGCTCCTCCCGGAATGGACCTTTAGGCAGCTTGACACAGGCAACGACTTAGCTGTCTCCTGCATTGCGGCTGCCGCATGTCCGTGTGCGAAGCCATCTGGTAAGGATGGAAAGCCCTGCTCCGCAAGACCTTCCGCAAAAAAGGCTGCATGCAGCCCCGCGGGACGAGTCCCCACTAGGCTGGATGCGGATGCCTGGCCGGCACGGTGCTTAGCGCAGCAGGCACAGGCACTGCGGACCCTAATGGAAGTCCGGTTGCACGGCGCCCCGTCCGCAGAATGAAGCACCTACGCCACACCAACACACGAAGCCGCTTTGATCAAAGCGCAGATGTCCGGGCGGCGTCGAACAACCGTCTCAGGATTGCCTGGTTCATATCCAAACCAGGTCCCGGGGACTGCGGCGAGGAGCTAGCACCTAGATATTCCTAGAGTGAAGCGCCGTTTCCAACGGGCTGGCATCGGGCTGACTGCACCAGCATGCCAGCTGCCCTGAGGGGCGGATGTAGCCCAGCCCTAACAACAATGACACGTCTTAGCTTGCAAGCACCCGCAGCTGGATGCAAGGCCAGCCAGCCGAAAGCTATCTTCGAGGGCCGCAAGTGACACTATTCATCACTCTACGGGCAGGATTGAAGATCATTGAAGCATGACGAGCCGCTGAAAAAGGGATCTCGACATGAAAAAGCAGGAGCCGTCAACGCTGCAGGCGGATATCTCACCCCAGCAGACTTATGAGAGGAACGTGCCTGGAAAGTGCAACGGTTGTTGGGGCCGTCCGTTCTGAGCTCTCACTCGGCGAGCCTCTGTCGTAGGCTGATCACCTTCTCCTTGCACGTGTCGATAAAGTCGCTGCTCAGGTTCACGCGGGAGGTCAGGCTGGCGACGCTGAAGAAGGTCATGCGGGCGAGAGCTTTCTCGAGGTTCATGACTTTGGTCTTGGGTACCCTGCTGGGAGTTGCCCTCAGTTGGCCAAGCTGTGCCTTGAAGAGCTGCAGCACATCCCGCGCTTCAAGCTCGAAACCGCCCTCGACCGCCTTGGCCTGCAGGCATCGGAGGAGCACGCTCAAGAACTCACGCTGGCTCATCTCCTTGATCACCTGACGCTGGCTCTTGTCCAAAGTTGCCGAGCGATTGCTGTGTGGCAAGTGGCAGAAGTTGCAGTCCGCCAAGTTGATGCACTGGCCAATGGCGAAGTAGATGCACGGTCGGCGGCACAGCTCCGGATGACCTGCACTTCCCGGATTGCACTTGGGCTTGTCCTCAGCCGACATCTCCGACGACTCACCCTCGGAAGTTATCTCCTCCGAAGGGACGTACGTCTCGGCTGTAGGTTCCTCATACTCGTCAGGTTTCTGGGGCTCCGTTTCGCAAACGAAGATGGGTGCCAGCTTCTTCTGGAGAGACTGCACATAGCGCCCGTCCTCCACCTCAGCGCTTACACGCGCGCATGAGCAGCGAACGTGGACAGCGAACGAAGCCGGCCTCCTGTTGCTGTGCTGGGCAATCGAACTCCAGCGCAACGTGGCCAAGCCTTTACACATGCGCTTCAGGCACAGCTACGCACAAGCTGCAAGGCGTCTCCAGCAAGCAGGCGTCTACGAAAGAGGCTCCCAGCAACGAAGCAATGAAAAGAACAGACACACACACACAGAGAGAGACAAACACACACACACACACACACACACACACACACACACACACACACACACACACACACACACACACACACACACACACACACACACACACACACACACACACACACACACACACACACACACAAAGACACAAAACAAAGAGAAATGAGGCTTGAATCCTTGAACCCCTGGCCTTGGCGGGACGCTGGAGGCTCGGCGCTTCAGCTGCACCAGGGGCTCCTCCTGCAAAGCACGGAGGCCAACGAGTCTACCAGGTTTTGAGAGGCTCGGACCTTCTGTGAAACAGGCGCTACACGGCCGGCTTAGAGCTGATCATCACTGATGTTCTCTGCTGGCCCTGTCTGCATCCTGGACGGTAATGAAAGTGTTGCGATAGTCCAATTCGAGGGACATCTCCTCGAAAGCACCACAGTGAGCCTTGCCAAAGTGAGCCTCTTGACTGCTGTGACTGCTCTGTCCATCTCTGTCCTGCACACGATTTGTCTGGAGGGAGGACAGTTGGAGACCTGAGCCGTTGCGATGTGCGGAGGCTGGGGAGGCTGCGCCAGTTTCACCACTTGGAAGAAATATGAAGAAATGCAAGTCCGGCGCTGCTGCGCAGCGTAGTCGGGAGCGGCAGATGCACTTCGTGGTTCTCGAACCATAGAATGGTCAACAAACAGCCATGCAACGAGTAGAATTGCCGGGTGCGCATGCCGATCACGCATGCTTTGGTGCTTTGCGACCGTCAAACCGAATGACGGGGCCGGTGGGCGGGCTTTTTCTGCTCCACTGCGGGGAAAATCCTTGCCACAGCTTCCTACCTTTTGGCTACTGAATGATCTGACTGGGAAGAGCCCTCCATTTCTGGCATATCTACGAGTACTTTGCAACAACTTCGGGTATCCCAGTTGCTCGAACGTAGCTGCCATCCGCAGCGAAGCTATCTGGGACCCGAGACATATGCCCAAATCATGTGACTATGATCTACTTTACCATCATCCAGCATGCGGGGTGCCAAGGCAATCTCGGGCATATTGGGCTCCTCCCGGAATGGACCTTTAGGCAGCTTGACACAGGCAACGACCTAGCTGTCTCCTGCATTGCGGCTGCCGCAGGTCCGCGTGCGAAGCCGTTTGGTAAGGATGGAAAGCCCTGCTCCGCAAGACCTTCCGCAAAAAAGGCTGCATGCAGCCCCGCGGGACGAGTCCCCACTAGGCTGGATGCGGATGCCTGGCCGGCACGGTGCTTAGCGCAGCAGGCACAGGCACTGCGGACCCTAATGGAAGTCCGGTTGCACGGCGCCCCGTCCGCAGAATGAAGCACCTACGCCACACCAACACACGAAGCCGCATTGATCAAAGCGCAGATGTCCAGGCGGCGTCGAACAACCGTCTCAGGATTGCCTGGTTCATATCCAAACCAGGTCCCGGGGACTGCGGCAAGGAGCTAGCACCTAGATATTCCTAGAGTGAAGCGCCGTTTCAAATGGGTTGGCATGGGGCTGACTGCACCAGCATCCCAGCTGCCCTGAGGGGCGGATGTAGCCCAGCCCTAACAACAATGACACGTCTTTGCTTGCAAGCACCCGCAGCTGGATGCAAGGCCAGCCAGCCGAAAGCTACCTTCGAGGGCCGCAAGTGACACTATTGATCACTCCACGGGAAAGGTTGAAGATCATTGAAGCATGACGAGCCGCTGAAAAAGGGATCTCGACATGAAAAAGCAGGAGCCGTCAACGCTGCAGGCGGATATCTCACCCCAGCGGACTTGTGAGAGGAATGTGCCTGGAAAGTGCAGCGGTTGTTGGGGCCGTCCGCTCTGAGCTCTCACTCGGCGAGCCTCTGTCGTAGGCTGACCACCCTCTCCTTGCACGTGTCAATAAAGTCGCTGCTCAGGTTCACGCGGGAGGTCAGGCTCGCGACGCTGAAGAAGGTCATGCGGGCGAGAGCTTTCTCGAAGTTCATGACTTTGGTCTTGGGTACCTTGCTCGGAGTTGCCCTCAGTTGGCCAAGCTGTGCCTTGAAGAGCTGCAGCACATCCAGCGCTTCAAGCTCGAAACCGCCCTCGACCGCCTTGGACTGCAGGCATCGGGTGACCACACTCAAGAACTCATGCTGACTCATCTCCTTGATCACCTGACGCTGGTTCTTGTCCAAAGTTGCCGAGCGGTTGTTGTGCGGCAAGTGGCAGAAGTTGCAGTCCGCCAAGTTGATGCACTGGCCAAGGGCGAAGTAGATGCAGGGACGGCGGCACAGCTCCGGATGACCTGCACTTCCCGGATTGCACTTGGGCTTGTCCTCAGCCGACATCTCTGACGACTCACCCTCGGAAGTTATCTCCTCCGACGGGGCATTCGTCTCGGCCGTAGACTCCTCGTACTCGTCAGCTTTCTGAGGCTCCGCTTTGCAAGCAAAGATGGGCTCCAGCTTCTTCTGGAGAGACTGCACGTAGCGCCCGTCCTCCGCCTCAGCGCTTACACGCGCGCATGAGCAGCGAACGTGGACAGCGAACGAAGCCGGCCTCCTGTTGCTGTGCTGGGCAATCGAACTCCAGCGCAACGTGGCCAAGCCTTTACACATGCGCTTCAGGCACAGCTACGCACAAGCTGCAAGGCGTCTCCAGCAAGCAGGCTTCTACGAAAGAGGCTCCCAGCAACGGAGCAATGAAAAGAACAGACACACACACACACACACAGAGAGAGACAAACACACACACACACACACACACAAAGACACAAAACAAAGAGAAATGAGGCTTGAATCCTTGAACCCCTGGCCTTGGCGGGACGCTGGATGCTCGGCGCTTCAGCTGCACCAGGGGCTCCTCCTGCAAAGCACGGAGGCCAACGAGTCTACCAGGTTTTGAGAGGCTCGGACCTTCTGTGAAACAGGCGCTACACGGCCGGCTTAGAGCTGATCATCACTGATGTTCTCTGCTGGCCCTGTCTGCATCCTGGACGGTAATGAAAGTGTTGCGATAGTCCAATTCGAGGGACATCTCCTCGAAAGCACCACAATGAGCCTTGCCAAAATGAGCCTCTTGACTGCTGTGACTGCTCTGTCCATCTCTGTCCTGCACACGATTTGTCTGGAGGGAGGACAGTTGGAGACCTGAGCCGTTGCGATGGGCGGAGGCTGGGGAGGCTGGGGAGGCTGCGCCAGTTTCACCACTTGGAAGAAATATGAAGAAATGCAAGTCCGGCGCTGCTGCGCAGCGTAGTCGGGAGCGGCAGATGCACTTCGTGGTTCTCGAACCATAGAATGGTCAACAAACAGCCACGCAACGAGTAGTATTGCCGGGTGCGCGTGCCGATCACGCATGCTTTGGTGCTTTGCGACCGTCAAACCGAATGACGGGTCCGGTGGGCGGGCTTTTTCTGCTCCACTGCGGGGAAAATCCTTGCCACAGCTTCCTACCTTTTGGCTACTGAATGATCTGACTGGGAAGAGCCCTCCATTTCTGGCACATCTACGAGTACGTTGCATCAACTTCGGGTATCCCAGTTGCTCGAACGCAGCTGCCATCCGCAGCGAAGCTATCTGGGACCCGAGACATATGCCCAAATCATGTGATTCTGATCTACTTTACCATCATCCAGCATGCGGGGTGACAAGGCAATCTTGGGCATATTGGGCTCCTCCCGGAATGGACCTTTAGGCAGCTTGACACAGGCAACGACCTAGCTGTCTCCTGCATTGCGCCTGCCGCAGGTCCGCGTGCGAAGCCGTTTGGTAAGGATGGAAGGCCCTGCTCCGCAAGACCTTCCGCAAAAAAGGCTGCATGCAGCCCCGCGGGACGAGAGTCCCCACTAGGCTTGATACGGATGCCTGGCCGGCACGGTGCTTAGCGCAGCAGGCACAGGCACTGCGGACCCTAGTGGAAGTCCGGTTGCACGGCGCCCCGTCCGCAGAATGAAGCACCTACGCCACACCAACACACGAAGCCGCATTGATCAAAGCGCAGATGTCCAGGCGGCGTCGAACAACCGTCTCAGGATTGCCTGGTTCATATCCAAACCAGGTCCCGGGGACTGCGGCAAGGAGCTAGCACCTAGATATTCCTAGAGTGAAGCGCCGTTTCAAATGGGTTGGCATGGGGCTGACTGCACCAGCATCCCAGCTGCCCTGAGGGGCGGATGTAGCCCAGCCCTAACAACAATGACACGTCTTTGCTTGCAAGCACCCGCAGCTGGATGCAAGGCCAGCCAGCCGAAAGCTACCTTCGAGGGCCGCAAGTGACACTATTGATCACTCCACGGGAAAGGTTGAAGATCATTGAAGCATGACGAGCCGCTGAAAAAGGGATCTCGACATGAAAAAGCAGGAGCCGTCAACGCTGCAGGCGGATATCTCACCCCAGCGGACTTGTGAGAGGAATGTGCCTGGAAAGTGCAGCGGTTGTTGGGGCCGTCCGCTCTGAGCTCTCACTCGGCGAGCCTCTGTCGTAGGCTGACCACCCTCTCCTTGCACGTGTCAATAAAGTCGCTGCTCAGGTTCACGCGGGAGGTCAAGCTCGCGACGCTGAAGAAGGTCATGCGGGCGAGAGCTTTCTCGAAGTTCATGACTTTGGTCTTGGGTACCTTGCTCGGAGTTGCCCTCAGTTGGCCAAGCTGTGCCTTGAAGAGCTGCAGCACATCCCGCGCTTCAAGCTCGAAACCGCCCTCGACCGCCTTGGACTGCAGGCATCGGGTGACCACACTCAAGAACTCATGCTGACTCATCTCCTTGATCACCTGACGCTGGTTCTTGTCCAAAGTTGCCGAGCGGTTGTTGTGCGGCAAGTGGCAGAAGTTGCAGTCCGCCAAGTTGATGCACTGGCCAAGGGCGAAGTAGATGCAGGGACGGCGGCACAGCTCCGGATGACCTGCACTTCCCGGATTGCACTTGGGCTTGTCCTCAGCCGACATCTCCGACGACTCACCCTCGGAAGTTATCTCCTCCGACGGGGCATTCGTCTCGGCCGTAGACTCCTCGTACTCGTCAGCTTTCTGAGGCTCCGCTTTGCAAGCAAAGATGGGCTCCAGCTTCTTCTGGAGAGACTGCACGTAGCGCCCGTCCTCCGCCTCAGCGCTTGCACGCGCGCATGAGCAGCGAACGTGGACAGCGAACGAAGCCGGCCTCCTGTTGCTGTGCTGGGCAATCGAACTCCAGCGCAACGTGGCCAAGCCTTTACACATGCGCTTCAGGCACAGCTACGCACAAGCTGCAAGGCGTCTCCAGCA
This sequence comes from Symbiodinium natans, assembly GCA_905221605.1. NCBI lineage: Eukaryota > Dinophyceae > Suessiales > Symbiodiniaceae > Symbiodinium > Symbiodinium natans. Next base: position 115,313 of record CAJNDS010002150.1, read on the forward strand.
AGCAGGCTTCCACGAAAGAGGCTCCCAGCAACGAAGCAATGAAAAGAAAAGACACACACGCACACACAAAAACACAAAACAAAGAGAAATGAGGCTTGAATCCTTGAACCCCTGGCCTTGGCGGGACGCTGGAGGCTCGGCGCTTCAGCTGCACCAGGGGCTCCTCCTGCAAAGCACGGAGGTTTTGAGAGGACCGGACCTTCTGTGAAACACACGGCCGGCTTAGAGCTGATCATCACTGATATTCTCTGCTGGCCCTGTCTGCATCCTGGACGGTGATGAAAGTGTTGCGATAGTCCAATTCGAGGGACATCTCCTCGAAAGCACCACAATGAGCCTTGCCAAAATGAGCCTCTTGACTGCTGTGACTGCTCTGTCCATCTCTGTCCTGCACACGATTTGTCTGGAGGGAGGACAGTTGGAAACCTGAGCCGTTGCGATGTGCGGAGGCTGGGGAGGCTGCGCCAGTTTCACCACTTGGAAGAAATATGAAGAAATGCAAGTCCGGCGCTGCTGCGCAGCGTAGTCGGGAGCGGCAGATGCACTTCGTGGTTCTCGAACCATAGAATTGTCAACAAACAGCCACGCAACGAGTAGAATTGCCGGGTGTGCGTGGCGATCACGCATGCTTTGGTGCTTTGCGACCGTCAAACCGAATGACGGGTCCGGTGGGCGGGCTTTTTCTGCTCCACTGCGGGGAAAATCCTTGCCACAGCTTCCTACCAATTTGGCTACTGAATGATCTGACTGGGAAGAGCCCTCCATTTCTGGCATATCTACGAGTACTTTGCAACAACTTCGGGAATGTTGCTCGAACGTAGCTGCCATCCGCAGCGAAGCTATCTGGGATCCGAGACATATGCCCAAATCATGTGATTCTGATCTACTTTAATTACCATCATCCAGCATGCGGGGTGACAAGGCAATCTTGGGCATATTGGGCTCCTCCCGGAATGGACCTTTAGGCAGCTTGACACAGGCAACGACCTAGCTGTCTCCTGCATTGCGGCTGCCGCAGGTCCGCGTGCGAAGCCGTTTGGTAAGGATGGAAGGCCCTGCTCCGCAAGACCTTCCGCAGAAGAGGCTGCATGCAGCCCCGCGGGACGAGTCCCCACTAGGCTGGATGCGGATGCCTGGCCGGCACGGTGCTTAGCGCAGCAGGCACAGGCACTGCGGACCCTAATGGAAGTCCGGTTGCACGGCGCCCCACAGAATGAAGCACCTACGCCACACCAACACACGAAGCCGCTTTGATCAAAGCGCAGATGTCCGGGCGGCGTCGAACAACCGTCTCAGGATTGCCTGGATTGCCTGGTTCATATCCAAACCAGGTCCCGGGGACTGCGGCAAGGAGCTAGCACCTAGATATTCCTAGAGTGAAGCGCCGTTTCAAATGGGTTGGCATGGGGCTGACTGCACCAGCATCCCAGCTGCCCTGAGGGGCGGATGTAGCCCAGCCCTAACAACAATGACACGTCTTTGCTTGCAAGCACCCGCAGCTGGATGCAAGGCCAGCCAGCCGAAAGCTACCTTCGAGGGCCGCAAGTGACACTATTGATCACTCCACGGGAAAGGTTGAAGATCATTGAAGCATGACGAGCCGCTGAAAAAGGGATCTCGACATGAAAAAGCAGGAGCCGTCAACGCTGCAGGCGGATATCTCACCCCAGCGGACTTGTGAGAGGAATGTGCCTGGAAAGTGCAGCGGTTGTTGGGGCCGTCCGCTCTGAGCTCTCACTCGGCGAGCCTCTGTCGTAGGCTGACCACCCTCTCCTTGCACGTGTCAATAAAGTCGCTGCTCAGGTTCACGCGGGAGGTCAGGCTCGCGACGCTGAAGAAGGTCATGCGGGCGAGAGCTTTCTCGAAGTTCATGACTTTGGTCTTGGGTACCTTGCTCGGAGTTGCCCTCAGTTGGCCAAGCTGTGCCTTGAAGAGCTGCAGCACATCCTGCGCTTCAAGCTCGAAACCGCCCTCGACCGCCTTGGACTGCAGGCATCGGGTGACCACACTCAAGAACTCATGCTGACTCATCTCCTTGATCACCTGACGCTGGTTCTTGTCCAAAGTTGCCGAGCGGTTGTTGTGCGGCAAGTGGCAGAAGTTGCAGTCCGCCAAGTTGATGCACTGGCCAAGGGCGAAGTAGATGCAGGGACGGCGGCACAGCTCCGGATGACCTGCACTTCCCGGATTGCACTTGGGCTTGTCCTCAGCCGACATCTCTGACGACTCACCCTCGGAAGTTATCTCCTCCGACGGGGCATTCGTCTCGGCCGTAGACTCCTCGTACTCGTCAGCTTTCTGAGGCTCCGCTTTGCAAGCAAAGATGGGCTCCAGCTTCTTCTGGAGAGACTGCACGTAGCGCCCGTCCTCCGCCTCAGCGCTTACACGCGGGCATGAGCAGCGAACGTGGACAGCGAACGAAGCCGGCCTCCTGTTGCTGTGCTGGGCAATCGAACTCCAGCGCAACGTGGCCAAGCCTTTACACATGCGCTTCAGGCACAGCTACGCACAAGCTGCAAGGCGTCTCCAGCAAGCAGGCTTCCACGAAAGAGGCTCCCAGCAACGAAGCAATGAAAAGAAAAGACACACGCACACACAAAGACACAAAACAAAGAGAAATGAGGCTTGAATCCTTGAACCCCTGGCCTTGGCGGGACGCTGGAGGCTCGGCGCTTCAGCTGCACCAGGGGCTCCTCCTGCAAAGCACGGAGGTTTTGAGAGGACCGGACCTTCTGTGAAACACACGGCCGGCTTAGAGCTGATCATCACTGATATTCTCTGCTGGCCCTGTCTGCATCCTGGACGGTGATGAAAGTGTTGCGATAGTCCAATTCGAGGGACATCTCCTCGAAAGCACCACAATGAGCCTTGCCAAAATGAGCCTCTTGACTGCTGTGACTGCTCTGTCCATCTCTGTCCTGCACACGATTTGTCTGGAGGGAGGACAGTTGGAGACCTGAGCCGTTGCGATGTGCGGAGGCTGGGGAGGCTGCGCCAGTTTCACCACTTGGAAGAAATATGAAGAAATGCAAGTCCGGCGCTGCTGCGCAGCGTAGTCGGGAGCGGCAGATGCACTTCGTGGTTCTCGAACCATAGAATTGTCAACAAACAGCCACGCAACGAGTAGAATTGCCGGGTGCGCGTGGCGATCACGCATGCTTTGGTGCTTTGCGACCGTCAAACCGAATGACGGGTCCGGTGGGCGGGCTTTTTCTGCTCCACTGCGGGGAAAATCCTTGCCACAGCTTCCTACCTTTTGGCTACTGAATGATCTGACTGGGAAGAGCCCTCCATTTCTGGCATATCTACGAGTACTTTGCAACAACTTCGGGTATCCCAGTTGCTCGAACGCAGCTGCCATCCGCAGCGAAGCTATCTGGGACCCGAGACATATGCCCAAATCATGTGATTCTGATCTACTTTACCATCATCCAGCATGCGGGGTGACAAGGCAATCTTGGGCATATTGGGCTCCTCCCGGAATGGACCTTTAGGCAGCTTGACACAGGCAACGACCTAGCTGTCTCCTGCATAGCGGCTGCCGCAGGTCCGTGCGCGAAGCCATCTGGTAAGGATGGAAAGCCCTGCTCCGCAAGACCTTCCGCAAAAAAGGCTGCATGCAGCCCCGCGGGACGAGAGTCCCCACTAGGCTTGATACGGATGCCTGGCCGGCACGGTGCTTAGCGCAGCAGGCACAGGCACTGTGGACCCTAGTGGAAGTCCGGTTGCACGGCGCCCCGTCCGCAGAATGAAGCACCTACGCCACACCAACACACGAAGCCGCATTGATCAAAGCGCAGATGTCCAGGCGGCGTCGAACAACCGTCTCAGGATTGCCTGGTTCATATCCAAACCAGGTCCCGGGGACTGCGGCAAGGAGCTAGCACCTAGATATTCCTAGAGTGAAGCGCCGTTTCGAATGGGTTGGCATGGGGCTGACTGCACCAGCATCCCAGCTGCCCTGAGGGGCGGATGTAGCCCAGCCCTAACAACAATGACACGTCTTTGCTTGCAAGCACCCGCAGCTGGATGCAAGGCCAGCCAGCCGAAAGCTACCTTCGAGGGCCGCAAGTGACACTATTGATCACTCCACGGGAAAGGTTGAAGATCATTGAAGCATGACGAGCCGCTGAAAAAGGGATCTCGACATGAAAAAGCAGGAGCCGTCAACGCTGCAGGCGGATATCTCACCCCAGCGGACTTGTGAGAGGAATGTGCCTGGAAAGTGCAGCGGTTGTTGGGGCCGTCCGCTCTGAGCTCTCACTCGGCGAGCCTCTGTCGTAGGCTGACCACCCTCTCCTTGCACGTGTCAATAAAGTCGCTGCTCAGGTTCACGCGGGAGGTCAGGCTCGCGACGCTGAAGAAGGTCATGCGGGCGAGAGCTTTCTCGAAGTTCATGACTTTGGTCTTGGGTACCTTGCTCGGAGTTGCCCTCAGTTGGCCAAGCTGTGCCTTGAAGAGCTGCAGCACATCCTGCGCTTCAAGCTCGAAACCGCCCTCGACCGCCTTGGACTGCAGGCATCGGGTGACCACACTCAAGAACTCATGCTGACTCATCTCCTTGATCACCTGACGCTGGTTCTTGTCCAAAGTTGCCGAGCGGTTGTTGTGCGGCAAGTGGCAGAAGTTGCAGTCCGCCAAGTTGATGCACTGGCCAAGGGCGAAGTAGATGCAGGGACGGCGGCACAGCTCCGGATGACCTGCACTTCCCGGATTGCACTTGGGCTTGTCCTCAGCCGACATCTCTGACGACTCACCCTCGGAAGTTATCTCCTCCGACGGGGCATTCGTCTCGGCCGTAGACTCCTCGTACTCGTCAGCTTTCTGAGGCTCCGCTTTGCAAGCAAAGATGGGCTCCAGCTTCTTCTGGAGAGACTGCACGTAGCGCCCGTCCTCCGCCTCAGCGCTTACACGCGGGCATGAGCAGCGAACGTGGACAGCGAACGAAGCCGGCCTCCTGTTGCTGTGCTGGGCAATCGAACTCCAGCGCAACGTGGCCAAGCCTTTACACATGCGCTTCAGGCACAGCTACGCACAAGCTGCAAGGCGTCTCCAGCAAGCAGGCTTCTACGAAAGAGGCTCCCAGCAACGGAGCAATGAAAAGAAAAGACACACACACACACACGGAGAGACAAACACACACAAACACACCAAAGCAAAGAGAAATGAGGCTTGAACCCCTGGCCTTGGCGGGACGCTGGAGGCTCGGCGCTTCAGCTGCACCAGGGGCTCCTCCTGCAAAGCACGAATGCCGCAGGCCCCCAACACCTCTGAGCCGATCTGGATTTTACAACAGCACGGTTGATTCTTGATGCTGCTTGAGTGCACTTCCCCACTTAGTCTTGCATGTGTACAACTCCGACACAAGATAAACGAGATAAGGTATCAAAGGCAGAAAACCTCTGCTGTAGAGATTCGGCTAGGGCTAATCATGCGCAGACAGCCTGGGCAGGCTGCGTGCACATCATGGAAGAACTGGGCATTCGTATAATTTCATATATATATATATATATGTAAACAAGATGTACAGATAGATGTAGATACGATAAATGGAGATACGATAGATGTAGATACACATTGGACATTTGTAAACTCGCATTGCAGGTTGATTTGCTGACCGCAATGAGCTGGAATGTTGCCACAATATAATGGAGAGGGGAAGATCCCAAGATCAGGCCATGCAGGAGCATGTTGTTGGGCATCCTCAACGTCACCTAAAACTGCTCAAAGCCGCGGCCCCAAGCTTCGGAGAGGCCTGGACCGTGATGAACGTGTTGACATAACCCAACTCGAGAGACATCTCCTCAAACACTCAGAAACTGGCTTTGAGCCATCGCCATGGTGCGCACATGGGCATCCTGCACAGGCTGTGTCCGGAGCTGCGGTGTCGAGTCGAGAAAGCACCTTGTGAATGAGTGAGTGAGGCATATTCAAAAAGCGATGCACAGCGTCCACAAGCAGCACAAACGACCGGGGGCATCTCGGGGGAGAGGGCGAGGGCATCTGGGAGGCATCTCGGGGTAGGGCTTACGCTAAAAGAGTCTCCACGCCCATGGGGATGCGTATTGGCGTATTGCAAGCCCAGGCGCAGATGCGCACGGCAAGCTGAATGAGGAGCGGCCGAAGAGCTTCGGTTTCTTAAGCCGCAAAGGACGCAAAAGCCGCAAAGACCACGATGAACACAGTGAACACAGCAGATCGATGTCTCACACAATCTTGACACCGACACCTGACGTGAAGACCAAGTTGATGCAGAACGGCACGCTGCAGACGTGGCGCGCCACGCTACTGGCACGATTCTGATGCGCGATCATCGGATCTCTGCTGTCTCTCGGCGCTTGACAGATGAAATCCTGCAGTCGAGGCTGACATGAAGGGCGTTGAGTCACCGGGTTCTGGGATAGTTTCCTTCAGCCCCCAGCTCCTCACACCCCGTGGGGAGGGGATTTGCCTTACCTCCCCAATTAGGGAACATGCAAGACTCAATACATGAGGCTGATTCTAAACGAGACGAGGTAGCCACACAAAAGGCTGTAAAAGCGGATAGCGGTGTCAGAGATGCATGTTTTGCGCTCTGGAGCAGTGAGGGTTACGTTCCTTTCACACCGCCCCGCAAGCCGACGTCAGGCTACAAACGCGGTCTTGACCCGGCAGCTATACGACGGCAATGCCCCTCATTCTCGGCAACTCCACTCGAATGCACTGTGATGCGCTGGAAATCTCCACGCCTCGCGGGCCGGGCGGCGAAGGTGCTGTCCAAGCATCACTGGCAGCACCTTGAACGCCCAGGCCAGCCCGAGGCAAGACTCGTTGATACTCGTTGCTCACTCCAGTTCCACCCCAGGTATCTCTGGGGATGGCAGCCGGAGGCTGCGGCAATCGACCAAAAAAAAAAGACAACACAAAACCCGTGTCCATGGTTTTACAAGAGTCACAGTCTGCCCGACCAACAACGTTCATGCCAGCAGCCCGAAGAGCAGGCGTTGAGTGAAACACTTTGAGGGATGTCCATCAAGGACAGTGCCCCTGCAGAAAGGGAACGGAAGTAAAGGATTGTGGTAAGCCACTGGAAGTCCTTTGCGGTGAGTGCTGCCGGCGGCAGTCATGAATGCTCGGATGACCTGTCATCACTGAGTTCAAGCTACTCTTTGCCTCAAGTAAGTGACCTTCTCCTTGCACATCTCGAGGAAGCCTGCGTCGAAGTTCACTCTGGAGGTCAGGCTAGCGACGCTGAAGAAGGTCATGCGGGCAAGAGCCTTCTCGAGGTTCATGGCTTTAGCCTTGGATACCTTGCTGGGAGTTGCCTTCAGTTGGCTGAGCTGTGTCTTGAAGAGCTGCAGCACATCCCGCGCTCCAAGCTCGAAACCGCCCTCGACCGCCTTGGACTGCAGGCATCGGGTGACCACACTCAAGAACTCATGCTGGCTCATCTCCTTGATCACCTGACGCTGGCTCTTGTCCAAAGTTGCCGAGCGGTTGTTGTGCGGCAAGTGGCAGAAGTTGCAGTCCGTCAAGTTGATGCACTGGCCAAGGGCATAGTAGATGCAGGGACGGCGGCACAGCTCCGGATGACCTGCACTCCCTGGATTGCACTTGGAACTTTTCTCAGCAAGTGTGGGCACCTGGCCACTGGAGGTTATCTCCGTCACAGTGGCAATGTCCAGTTCGGCTCCACCGAACGTGGGCTCCAACTTGCGCTGCAGGGACTGCACGTAGCGGCCATCTTCCACCTTTGAGGATGCGAGGGCATCAGACCCAACAAGAATCCGGGAGCCGTAGGGAGCTACCAGAACATACCAAAACTGTGCAGACTGCCTCTTGCTCTTGGGCTGCGCACAGCGGCTCGGCGGAGGGCCTGCAAGGCTCCAAGAGAAGAAGCTCTCGCATCCTGGGGAGTTTTCTCTGGGAGGAGGAAAAAATATGTGTATATGTATATATATATATATATATATATACATATATATATATATACATATATATATATATACATACAGATATATATATATATATATATATATATTAATTGTAAGATGCATAACTCCTTAAGTGAATATTCAACCTATTCTTGATAGCCATGTTTGTCAGGTCCCTCCCCACCGAAGCCCCATGACTTTCACTTCCGCAAGGAGACCTCGGTGGGACACTCGCGGCCCGGCGCGGGAGATGGACCATGGGCTCCTCCTGCGGAAGGCAGTTTAGGGTCTAGGGTTTCGGGTTTGGGGTTTGGGGTTTAGGGTTTAGGGTTTAGGGTTTAGGGTTTAGGGTTTAGGGTTTAGGGCTCAGGGTTTAGGGTAAGACTTACGGGTTAAGGTGGGCGGGCTTCCAGGGTCTAGGCGTTGGGGTTTAGGGGTGGCGTAGCGTTCTCGACTTTGCGACGGAGCTTGGCAAGAATTTTCAAGTTGAAGAGCAGAAATGGCGAACGAATTACCGGCTCATGTTGGAGAGATAAATCAAGGCATCGTTGTGTCTATAGAGGAAGTAAGGTCTTGCCGTCTGTCTCGCAGGTCCATCCACTTCATCAATTTACATCAAACGTGTGTTGGAGTTGCTTCCTTAAGGGCCTTGAAAGTGTTGAAGGTTCAGGCAGGCCTTCTAGAGGGTGTGGGGGGTTTGAGGCTCGGGAGGCTTGGGAATCCGATGTGTTGAGAGGATCATTCAGCCCCCAACAGCATTAAACAGCGCGAAACTCGCCAAGTCTAGGGGTCAGGCTTCCGATGAGTTCAGGGGGGTGCTGGTGAAGGCTTTGAACTTCTGACTTCTTGGCAAGTTCAAACCCCAACCCTTCTGTAGCACCAGTTCGATTCTTCCTGGACAGTGATGAAGGTGAATCGGTAGTCCAATCCAAGAGACATCTCCTGCCAGCAACGCAAGGAAGGAATCCGGAGGGGGATGGCTACAGGGCACCGCTCAGCTGCGGCCACGGCTTTAAAGGGTCCTTGCCGTATCTCGAGCAGGGGAGGATGGATGGGTCTTCCGGTGTGGCTTGAGCCCTTGAGCTTCATTGAACAAGAGCTCGGGATCAAAGGCTGTGGCGTCGGGTCCAGAGCAAAGAGCAAGAGGAATCCGAGAAGCTCGACGCTGAGCCCATCTAGCGACATCAGGGGGCCTACACCGAAAGCATCCGAAAGCTCTCAGCTCATTCAGTGCCTAGTCTTTGTTCGGGCCCCTAGCCCACGCAGAAGCTTGCACCACAAGGGCGCACAGCACGCGCTTGGCCATTGAGGTCGGGAGCTCCGACGCCTCCGAGCTCAAGGCATGTTTTCGGGTTTAGGGTGTAGGGTTTAGGGTTAGATGATGCGGCTGATACGGATTCTGCTTGCTTGACATGACATGACATGATCTGCACGATTCCCCAAAAGCCTGAGGCCCGAGCAAGGCTTTCTGCATTTGCAGTTGACGGCTCGAACTCCACGTCGAGCCCAGCCGCTTCAATGGCAGCCTGGATATCCTAGACTCGCCTTCAACCCAGCAGGAGGACTTAGAGTCTTAGAGCCCTAGCATCCTCAGTTCTGCATGTAAAGGCGACGTGGGACCCTGTGCAGGTAGCCCAGGGTGGCACCACGAACCTTGAGTGGTCTAATGGGAAGCAAAGCTCGGCACTGGTCTCAGCAGCTTCCGTAGGCTAGACAAACCCCCAAAGCTCCCCAAACCTCCCCAAACCTCCCCAAACCCACAAACCCCCGAACCCCCCAAATCCCCCAAGACCCCCTAAAACCCCCCCAAACCCTGTTTCAGGTCGGCTCCGTGGTGCCCCGCCCAACCTGATGGCCAACACGGTTTCTAAAACGTCGCAGAACAGGGGATGGGCGGGGGGTGGGGGGGGGGGGGGGGGGGGGGGGGGGGGGGGGGGGGGGGGTGCCGCGGTTCAACAATCAAAGGGATGGACTCCGATGCAGCCTAAACGTCAACATCCACCTCAAGACGCCAATCGACCGAGTAGTGTCCAGTGGCAGCGGACAGGAACAGCCAACTGTCACAGCGATATAGCGGCTACAGAAGAGTTCCTGTTCTTCTATTCCGATTACACTCCTCTCGTGGATCTGATGCTCTGCAACTCATCCGAGACTGGAGCCGAGGCTATTCGTAGTGGCAACGACGAGCCCGAGCTGGCAAGGTGATCACAGGGATTGCGCATGAGCAATATCAAAGATTCCCGACTCCACACCCAAGATCCTCATAAGGAGCGGACAACCCACAACATGCCACAACATGCCACAACACTCCTAACTTCTAAACCATCGGACAGATCGAACAGATCGAGAATGAACTGGCGTGGACGCAGCTGCAAGGGACACCGTGCCGTCCTGGCCCCGCTCCAGGCTTCAGCAAACACTCGGGCAGCCTCAAACTTTGGCTCAAGGTTCAGCCCATTGGCTTCTTGAAGTCTGTTGTTCGTCGCTTTCTTGCAAGAGAGACGGAGAGAGTGGCAAAGGCGGAGAGACCAAGAGACGGAGAGACAGAGATGGCGAAATCGAGAGTGAGAGAACCAGAGTCAGGAAACAATGGTGCCTCGCCTCTGGGGATGTCAGCACCACAAGAACCTCCGAGCGAACTGCCAAGGACTGGTGAGTTCTGGCACGCAACTGACACAAAACACCTCATCCAGCAGACGCCAAGAAGGCATTCGGGCCCAAGAGTGGCAACTGCTAAGCACTGATGGACAAAGGCCGCTAAACAGAATGATTGATCTTCCAGGTTTAGACCAAGAATTCTTAAAGACCCTGACAACGGCGTTAAACCATTTCGACCCCTAAACCAAACTTAACCTGCTGAGGCCTGAACACGCGCACATATGGTCAGATCTTTTAATTATGGTTCCTTTTTCGGTTCCCGAAATATTGGAGCCGCCTGATAATCGTAACCCCAACAGGGACCACAACTTTGAGAACTGACCATCTGGACTCATCTTTGGAGTGCAAGGGTGCGTCCAACCTCGTCCGGATGCTCCATGTGACCAGCTGCCTCAGCAACCCGAAACCCTAAACCATAAACCCTTGAACCCTAAACCCTTAAACCCTAAACCCTAAACCCTAAACTCTTGTTCCCTTGCTCTCTCTGACTTCGCGCTAGGTCGCGGAACCTCCTGCTAGCACACAGCCCCCTGAAGTCCAACTCCTGGGCCCCCCACTGCGTTCGATAAGAAGTCCTTTAGGGTTTAGGGTTTAGGGTTTAGGGTTTAGGGTTTAGGGTTTAGGGTTTAGGGTTTAGGGTTGAGCGTCTCAAGCTGTTCCACGTCAGCGATATGAGCACAATGACGAGAACAAAAAGACAGATTAATAAGCATCACAATAAGAACTAAGAACAAAGAACTGAGAACTGAGAACTGAGAACGAAGAACTGAGAACTGAGAACTAAGAACTAGGAACTAAGAACCAAGAATAGGAACAAAAATAAGAATCAAAATTTAAAAACTTAATACATCATGCAACCATTTAAAGCACATAAAGCATAAGGTTCCTCGACGTGCCTGCTGCCTCTAAGGTCGGGATGTTTTACGATTCTGTATGAGATTCTGCGTGAGGCTGCTGGATTTGTGCTTGAAAAACTACCTGAACGACAATTTCCTCCGAGCATCCCATCTCGTGAGGCCGCCTTGCACATGCAGTACCCTGAGTGCAGAAGTCCTGCAACCGGCCGAAATCAGGACCGCGAGCATGTTCGATGCACGGGACCTGCTGCTTAATTAAGGGCCACTGGTCCGGCTTTTGTGAAGTGCCCAGCTTATTTGAGCTGTTGCTGCTACAGGAGCTTTCGTCCGGGCTGTGGGCCTTGTCATGGAACCCTGAACCCGTTGCACTTGAACCTCCCTCGCCCGTGCAAGAAGGAATCGTGATCAGCTCGGGGGTTCACCGGTTCACCAGTTCGCCGTTCCTCTGAAAGGGTCTCACATGCCCTGATATCGAAAGCATAAAGTGGATCCTTTTTGACAGCAAGGAGATACAACGGGGATGTTTTTCACAACTTAATTACGTTCCACGGTTCTGAGACGTTTCCCATGCCCGAAGAAAGAAAGAAGAAGCTTAAGAAGAAGCGTGCTTCGGAATTGCCTCTGCGAAACTCACTCTTTCGGTTGCCAGACTGGTGCCGCCCAAAACCTGCGCCAGCGGCTTCCGCAAAGACGCTTCTGCCGGTTTGGGCTTTAGGGTCTAGGGCTTGGGGTTTTGGGGTTTAAGGTTTAAGGTTTCCTACAAGAACATGCGGCGAAAGTCTACAATCCATGCAACCCCTACCACAATTCTCGAGCGAGGTTGTTGCATGCCAGCCGCGGGGATTGTCAGCATCTTGGCAAGAACTGTCAACAAGCGAAACGATCCTGACAAACATGGCAATAATAGCTATTGCGCCGACCATAACCACGAAAGCTTGACCCCATATGCAACAGCCCGAATTGGAAATCCGAATTGTGCCATAGACGAAGTGCCGACAAGTACGAACAAGACAGTTTGGAGCTTCGCAAGCAGAAAACCGCTGCCTTTGACAGCGCCGCTTGCAACTTGTGATTTTCACCTGCCTGACAACACGACGCCCAGGTTACTCGAACACATTGCGCCCATGAGCCGACCGCGACAAGCTTAGGCGTGGCCCAATAACCAAAGCACAGTCACACGGTCCGCCCGCCTGCCGTGTCAGAGTAACGCAGATGTCACCTGCGGCGTCAGAGAATGTATACCGTGCCAAATTGCAGACTGTTCAATTCACGCGGCTCCAGCAACTTGCGACAGCCTAGTGGGACATGAGGTGCATTGGGCGAAACAAGCACAAAACGGATTGGAAAGTCTACCATTCCTGTTCCATACCGGTTCGATGTCCGAACATCTCCCAATCGACTTTGCAAAACGAACGCAGCTGGCTGGTGAACCTGATACACCGCTCGATGGCGTGGCAAACGTCCGACCTATGCTTTGTGCAAGGCTTGTTAATAGCACGCCAACTCCTATTACACTGCCAGAAAGATTGCAGACGCAGCATATTTCGATGACAATACTGGATGCATACCTTCAGCTGTGGGCGCCTGGCATGAGACACGTTGGTCCCAAACTACAAGAAGCAACACTGTGACAAGCCATAGCGATCTGCCAGCGGCGCCACGGCGTTGACATGACATTACGCGTTTCAGAAAAACATGCTGCTGACACAACTATAAACTTGCAACGTGCATGGGATGCTTGGTTTGTATATACTTTGCTCGGATTAGCATCACTTCCTTGAAGTCTTTGTACGTGAATGCAGTTTACATCCGCGGCTTTGCATCGTTCTTTGCATGCATTTTGTCACTGATCCCAAGCTTCACACACAAGGCAGCTGCTTTGCTAAACTCGCATGGCCACGTGGCCACGGGCAGTTCTAAACTCTAAATGCAGCCAGCCGGATTTCGACAACGTTTCATGAACCATGCCGGGGGGCATTGGGCGCTACGAATTATACTATGAGGTGTTGAACAAGACATTCTGCGTCTGTTCATGGCACCTACAACGATGCCGGTGAGGGCCCCAGTGATCTTCACCCAGGTTTTCGGGAGCGCTCAAGCATTTCGGGGCACACACACACACATGCCCTGAGCTCACAAAGCCCTTTGTGTGTTCCCTGTTCGCTCCGTCCATCGGAGGATGGCTGTGCGCTGCCTTCCACTTGCGAAACATGGCCGATTTCCAAAATTACAGGATACCACAAAGACACAACAGGAGGAGGCTGGCATGTTCCAGCTCAGCAAGCCTCATTGTGTGGATTTGCGGGGCCCCGCCAAAGCGGACGTGTGGCGACTAAGCCGCACAGCACGCTGCACGGACGTTCCACTTATGTGATGTTGTCCGTGCTGTGCCAGGAACCTTTGACCCGGCAGTCACCTTCAACGAGAAAGAGTGCTCCCATTGCGTTCGTATTCTCTGGCACATCACCGGATCACAAAATGTGATACGGAGAAGGCGGTTCGTTACGGACTTTTGTGGAACGCAAATAAAGTGCCCCGTGGGATCCTTCATCAGAGTGACGTTTGCTGTTTGGTGACGTGTTTCCTTGGGGCTTGTATCGCCGTCGTGCTACATCTTGCCGAGTCCCGTGCAGGGGCTGGGTAGTGACAGACATCTTTGACGCCAACTCTCAACAAAAGGAACATGCCTTGATCAATAAAACGAGCCTGTTGACCATTTTGCCCCTCTTGGCCCCTTGCCCCCCTCGACCCGCTTGACCCTCTTGCCCCTCTTGCCCCTCTTGCCCGCTTGACCCTTCCCCTCCCCCTGCCCGTTCCAGATTTCAGCTACAAGAATGTTTCCAAACCGCCCCCTCGCCCCGCTCTCCCCACAACACGTGAAACGATCGTTCCCTCAAATCCCTCCCCCACGTCTGCCGGCACGGACTGAAACCAGAAACCCAAAGCAATAAATTCGTCGAGAACGCAATTGTGGTCACGATATTGTCAAACTTGGATTTTTTGCCTAGCGGCAAAATGGGGGACCGAAGCACTCTCCCGCTATGTCTGTAGCCTCCGAGAAAAAATTGCGCAAGAAGCAGAACAGAGACCTTACAGTTGCAGAATCCATCAGTTGCAAAATCCAAAACTAAACTCGACGTCTCAGCTGCAGTATAACAAACTACTACTACTTCTACTACTACTACTACTACGACGACGACGACGACTACTACTACTACTGCTACTACTACTACTACTACTACTACTACTACTACTACTACTACTACTACTACTACTACTACTACTACTACTACTACTACTACTACTACTACTACTACTACTACTACTACTACTACTACTACTTACTACTACCTACTACTACTTACTACTACTTACTACTACCTACTACTACCTACTACTACCTATTACTACCTATTACTACCTGCTACTACCTGCTACTACCTACTACTACCTGCTACTACTACCTACCTACTACTACTAACTACTACTACTACTTCTACTACTAGTACTACTACTTCTACTTCTACTACCTACTACTACTACTACTACTACTACTACTACTACTACTACTACTACTACTACTACACTACTACTACTACTACTACTACTACTACTACTACTACTACTACTACCTACTACTACTACTACTACTACTACTACTACTACTACTACTACTACTACTACTACTACTACTACTACTACTACTACTACTACTACTACTACTACTACTACTACTGCTACTACTACTACTACTACTACTACTACTACTACTACTACTACTACTACTACTACTACTACTACCTACTACCTACTACCTACTACCTACTACTACTACTACTAACTACTACTACTACTACTACTACTACCTAACTACCTACTACTACTTAACTACCTTACTACGGCTACCTACTCCCTAACTACCTACTAACTACTGTTACTACTACCTACTTACCTACTACCTACTACTACTGTGGAGGTCACTTTGGCTTCCCTACCTTTTTGGGGTTGATTTCTTGCCCTCTTTTTGTCTCTCCAAATCCACACACCTTTCACCACCCGACTTCCACACTTGAACAGCCAGCAGAACCCAGCCGACATACACGCACACACGAAGCCACTTTGCACCCACAAAATAATACACACCCACACTCCATGACACTCACTTCTCAGACTCCATAACTTACCACCCTTACCCACACTGACACTTTTCTTGCACACTGAAGCCAAAGACACGCACCCGCAAACCACTCCACTTTGCAACCACAAATGCTCACACACACACACATCCACAACACTCTTGCACATGCACCTCAGAAAACAGCCGAAACCACAACACGCACATTCTTATTCGTATGAATATCTTTCAGTTCCGATTGCAGATTTTTTTCACTGTCTTTCTGGTCAATCGACAGCTTAACAGGCTAGCAGCACTCACCAAAACACTTGCTAACGATCTGTTTGTGTTTTGGTTCTGGGCGGTTTCTCGGAACTCTCTCTCTGAAAGCTAGAGAAAAATTCTGCTCAGACAGACAAAGGCAATTTGAACTGAAAATGTTGCTGTGTATGAATCTGCTGCTAAATCTAAAGAACATTGTCCAAG
Source organism: Symbiodinium natans (assembly GCA_905221605.1). NCBI lineage: Eukaryota > Dinophyceae > Suessiales > Symbiodiniaceae > Symbiodinium > Symbiodinium natans. Next base: position 131,341 of record CAJNDS010002150.1, read on the forward strand.
TTTTACGACTGGATTCCAGTGTTTCTCGATTTCTCCAAAGTTCAAAAAAAAACATTGAAAAAAAAAACATATTACACTGACCTCTCATCATGGCCAGACCGACTTGAGAGTCGTCCAGCCTCGTTTTCCTTCCATTCGACTTTTTTTGACAAAGTTCTCTTGTCTTTGATTTTCCAAAATGGCCAAACACAAATCCAAGGACAGAAAAGAAACTCTGCTTTTCTGGCTGGGGTGCCCTCAATTCTTTGTCTTTCGTTTTGGTTGCGTGTTGTAATTCTTCCCTGGATTCAACACCATTCAACGAATTTTCAAAATTTCTAAAGTTTCCGAAAAATGTTGAAAAACCCTTAAAACCAACACTTAATCAGTTTAATTTGTTGAATTTACTCTGGTGTTTCGCTCGCTTCTTTCGTTTTGGTTGCGTGTTGCAATTCTTCCCTGGATTCAACACCATTCAACGAATTTTCAAAATTTCTAAAGTTTCCGAAAAATGTTGAAAAACCCTCAAAATCAACACTTAATCAGTTAAATTTGTTGAATTTACTCTGGTGTTTCGCTCGCTTCGCTCGCACTTATTCACATTCTGGAAATACACTTTGCAATTTTCAAGTGGTTTCGCGCGCAACGAATCAACACCACGGTTGAACTCGTCTCGTCCTGCAGTTGATTTCTGTCCAAACGGCACTGTCAGAGGCTTTCAAAAACACTTGTTTCAAAGCATTGAACTTTTCCAAGCTGCAGTTTCCACCGAGCCATTTTAAAAAAACATGTTGCATCTTCAAGTGTTCTTGTTGACTCTGCACCCTTCTTTCTCCTCTTCTGCCTTCAGGCCTTGCACCAAAACCTGGAGAATCTGAAACCAAGATGAGGGGCAGCAAAATTGATCGAAAAGGTAGGGAAGCTCCAGTGACCTCCACAGTTAGAGAGAGTTCCGGTTCCAAACAAGTTCACACTTGCCGCCTTGCTGCCTGCTGTTCAAATTTTGGGGGAAGACTGACACAAGACTTAGACTGGAACCGACTGAGAGGCTTATTTGTTTTTCTCGCCACGAAAAGCTGTGAAAGCCAGATCTGGCTTCCCGTGTGTGAAAAAAACGCCGCAACTGGGCCCAAAAATGGCTCCTAAACTTGGGTTCCAAATTTGAGGCTCCAACCTGGGTGGCCTTGTATGTTTACACAGGAAATCCAAAATCTAGGGCCCGTTTTCGGTGCCCAGAATTGAGCTGCTTTTGGAACCCATTTGAGTTCAATAATAATTGAAATCAACTTACAGACAAACAAGATTTTTTCTATTCGATACTGTTTGCATCAAGGAAAACAAAAAAACGCCGTCGATACGCGTGTTCTTGGCTTGCTAAACTTGTCTTTAGCTGGCATTCAAGACAAAGCAGTCTTGCATTGTTCTTTCTCGCACTGTGGAGGTCACTTTGGCTTCCCTACCTTTTTGGGGTTGATTTCTTGCCCTCTTTTTGT
>CAJNDS010002150.1:135658-301384 GCA_905221605.1 Symbiodinium natans
AATGAAACGAAAAAGCCCAACAAATGAGCGATGATTCGCTCTTCACGTTGTTCATTGTAGTTTCCGTTTCATCTTGCGTTGCTAGTGCACCTTCATTGACCATTGAATCACCGGGCTGGTACCTTCATAATATTATTATTACCGTTCCCGCGAGCGAATAATACAAAAAATGGGCTTAGGCTCCATTTAAAAGTTTGTTTCTTTGGCGGGCGGCTTAGGGTTTGGGGGTTAAGGCTTTATAGTGAGATTTCATCCCCCTACCCTATACACCTTCACTCATCAGATTCGAAAGTGACATCCCACATCTGAAATCTGCAGCCCAAAATCCCAGCCTGTCTGCTAGGCTAACCCCCCTCCCCCCCCCTCCCCCTCCCCCCGCCCTCTAGCTTGCAGGGCTTTTGGGGTTCGGGCTTTGAGCTTGCAGGGTTTTTGGGTAAAAGGCTTGGTGAAAAATATGAACGACAAGTTTGCTGCGGGTTGGGGAAGCGACGCCATACCGCTGCAGTTCCTGGTCTTTGTGTAAGGCTGAGGGCTGCAAAGGGTTCTTAAGGGTTCTTAAGGGTTCTTAAGGGTTAAGGGTTTAGGGTTTAGGGGTTAGGGGCAACCCCAGCACTGTGCCCCGGCTGTTGATTGTCCACCCACGCCCCGGCCACCGAAACTATGCTCCGTTCGTGAAGCACTCTCCTTGCACTGCACTACGATCAGTACACACTGCCAAATTCCCGCCTTCCCCTGCAAGAATCTACATTTGGGTCTAGGTAGGGCTTTGGGACCTAAGCCCTAACCCTAAATCAAAAACCCAAAACCATAAACCCTACATCCTAAACCCTAAACCCTACATCCGAAAGCTCTGAACACTGTGGCTTGGGAGAAAAGGGTTTCGGGTTGAGGGTTTAGGCTGAAAGGTTCTTGGTCTAGGGTTCAGTGCTTAAAGGGTTCACACATGGGTCTGTGGGTCATCCAATCCCTTGGCTTGGTTTTGCAATGTAGAGCCTGCCAGTGCAGATCTGCCCTTAGGGTGCCCAAATTCGGCCAAGAGCAGCAGAGGGTTTAGGGTTTAGGGTGTGGGGTTCAGGGTTTATGGGCAGGATGAGGGGGTTTGCAGCTCAGGGTTTACTTACACTTTGGGGAAAGGCTGAGGGCTTCTGTTTCAAGGATTCAAAGTCGCTTGGAACACTCGGCTCCCGAGAGTGCTGGCGAGCCTCCTTGGCTGATTAGGGGAGGGTTTCGGGTTTAGGGTTTCGGGCTTCGGGTTTCGGGTTTAAGGGTTGATGGTTAAAGGGTTAAAGGGTTTTGGTTTTGGAGCTTAGAGTTGCTTCTCAAGCCCCTTGGAGGAATTTCGAACAAGAGCCCCCTATGTCCTACTTCTACTGCTGATACTTACTGTCTCTTCGGATTGAACACGAGGGCGGCGCGAGACGAATATTTAGAAAAGACGTACAGCCCAAGGCCAGGCCCCACTCCTCTAATGATTCTTAATAGGTATTTCCCCAAAATAGTACTGTGAGTCCCCCAATAATCCACCCCGAGAAAGGGATCCCTCACAGAACTCCGCTACGGTGGCCACCGCGAGGTTGGGAAAGCGTGAGTGGATGCCGCTGGCGCTCTTCATGAAACAAGGGCCTTTGTGGGATGATAAGGTGCAACTGCCAAAGCCGAAAACCATTACTGAGTTGAACTTGACTCACCCAGGAAGGTAATCAACCCTTCTGCGCTTAGGTTCATAGAAACCTAACAACCTCAACAAGCTGCAAGCTGGAAAATCCCCAGCTCCAAATCTAAACCCTAAACCCTAAACCCTAAACCCTAAACCCTAAACCCTAAACCCTAAACCCTAAACCCTAAACCCTAAACCCTAGAGCCAAAGTTCACAAGAAAAAGGGATGTTCCCCCAGCAAAGCCCCCTCAGCCCTTCAACCCTGGCACCCTCTAAAATCTTCCAAAGCTTTCCTAAGCCCTAATCCCGAAACCCTATATAGAATCCTGAACCAGCCCTAAACCCTAAACCCTAAACCCCGAACCCCGAACCCCTAGCAGGAGTCAGCTCGCCAGCTCGGGCCAGCTCCGCAGCCCCTCCAGTCCACCATGTGCACGTCATCCATGGTGAGGGGTATTCGATTGGGTTTTTGGGTTTTGGGGTTTCAGGGGTTTCAGGGCTTCAGGGTATTTAGGGTTTAGGGCTTAGGGCTTAGGGCCTAGGGTTTAGGGTCAGAAGCAGTGACTTACAGGGTGTGGGGGTGGAAGTGAGGCCAGGGTTGAAGACTAGCTCCGACGTGGCAAGCGCCTTCCCTTAGCCACAAAATCTCCGAAGCGTCGTTTGCTACAGGGTTTAGGGTTTCAGGTTTAGGGTTGAGTTCTCTTTAATGACTCTTGAAATACACAAGATGACTAGACACAGGCAGACTCCCTGTGAGCTAGAAATGGCCACAGGATTCAGCGTGCAAAGTGCAGTCCCTTGCCGCTGACCTTCATCGTGGCGGGCATGCCAGGGGTTTGAGAATTCACAGCCCAGCTTCTTGAGGTTTAGGGTTTAAGGTTTAGGGTTTAGGGTTTAGGGTTTAGGGTTTAGGGTTTAGGGTTTAGGGTTTATAGTTTAGGGTTTAGGATTAGGGATCTCCAAGCCTAAGTCTCCATTTTAGGTCCTTCTTGACAGCCATGCTTTGGGGGCTAAGCCGTTAAGCCCTCGGCCCTAAGCCCTGCCAACACTCGCCTTTCTGCCCGCGCCGCCGCTGTTATCCGGGAGAGCTTCATGAGCTCTCCTCCAACCTGGATCCTTTTCCGAAACAAGAGCAATTAGTTCTTAGACTCAAAGTAGTTAGGCAACATGATTGACGTTTCCTGGGATGTTGGCAACACGAACCCTACATTGTTCTTCAAAAGGCCACTATCGAGGAATGGCCCCGTCAATCTAGATCAACTCCCACCTCTCACCTAAGGCCTTACAAACCGCAGAGCCCTGCTGTCTTTCTGCAAAGCCCGAAAGATCTATCTATCATGGGGGGCTGGGGGGCTTGGGGGGGTGGGGGGTGGGGTATCAGTGAGTCCACAGGCGAGCCAGCCGTAAGCTTGGGAACCGGATCAGGTCCAGAGAGACTTCATGGGGGCCTCAAGTTGCGGTATCCACGTCTTACGACCGCCACCATTCAAAATTACATGGAAACCCCCAAACCCTAAACCCTAAACCCTAAACCCTAAACCCTAAACCCCTTAACGAGGCCTGATCGAAGGCCTCCCGAAGTGTAGCTTGGGTGGAGGCAGCATTTCCATGAACCCTAAATACCCTAAACCCTAAACCCTAAACCCTAAACCCTAAACCCTAAACCCTAAACTCTCCTGAATAATCTGCTACGAAGTGAACAATAAGGCAAAGAAGGCACGCTTATTGTACTCACTTCGTATTATCATTATTAATGGGGTGCTCGCAAGCTCACGGTATAGCCAACAATAAGACTTCTAAGGGGGCCTCAATAAAATATACTAAAATGCCCCCTTAATTAACATTGTGTTCACTCCCCGGGACAACAAGGGCGCACACGTGCATTCATTCTATTCATTTACCGTGCGAATAAAGGCCCGGGATACATCCCTAAACCCTAAACCCTAAACCCTAAACCCTAAACCCTAAACCCTAAACCCTAAACCCTAAACCCTAAACCCTACATGAATATTTGATTCACTAAACCCCCCAGGGATTCTTGTGAGTGCGTGAGGTGGATGGGACTCGGTTCCCTCGCCAAGCCAGTCGAATTCCCAAATTCTCGGCCCTTCAGCGGCCACCGCCTGGGTTTCGGCGTTGTTTGAGGGTTTAGGGTTTTGGGGTTTAGGGCCTTCTGTGGGCTGGGTTTTTTGGAGTTTTTGTGGGGTCCTGGGTTTAGGGTTTGGGGCCTGGTTTAGGGTTCGGAAGGAGCTCAGATTGAGCTTTTCAGGTTTGGGACCTAGGGTTGACAGGCACACGAGTTCCGGGACAGGGTATACTCTAATTAACCTGCAGGAGCCTATGTACCGATCTTGTCCCTTTTTAAACCCATGTAAAGGTAGAAACTACCCGTGAATATGCCTGTAGATTCAACCCTACGAGGCCCTGTGCCGCAGAATTACAGGGTCAGGGCCGAGGATCAAGAACCTGCGTGGCCTTGACTTCATCCCTGTTCCCCTAGCAAGAAAAAAGGATCCTTTTTGCTCATATACAAGAAAGCCCATAACCCAAAAAGTAAAAAGGATCCCTAACACTGATCTAGTTGAGGCGACTGGTCTTTAGAAACATCCCCCCCAGGACGTCGAAGAAGTATGAGATCGGGATCTAGTGCTTCGGGAAGAACGCCCGAACCCAAAACTCCGGCTTAGGGTTTAGGGTTTAGGGTTTAGGGTTTAGGGTTTAGGGTTTAGGGTTTAGGGTTTAGGGTTTAGGGTTTAGGGCTTAGGGAACCCTACGACCTAATTGGGGTCGGGGGGAGGGGGTCGTAATTTTCATTTAACAGGCAAACTAGTCTTCGAAGACCCCCCTTTGCTGAATTCCGACCCTTGCTGATTGGCAAAGGTTTCAGGGTGTCAACTAACTTGAATAACAAAGCGATCGCCAAAAGCTTGCCAGCTGAGTCTAGCCCGAGCAGCCCAAGCGTCCCAACAAGTGTTCCATGTGACCCAAGAGTCCCCATTGTCCCCAGTAGCAGAACGGGACACAAAAGTCTCAAGCGACAAGTGTCCCAAGTACCCTAAGTGGCCCAACAGCCCACGTGCGTCCAGCTCCAAGTGACCAAAAGTGTCCTACCAAAAGGGAAGCGCCCCAAGTGGTTCACAAGTCCGCAATGTCTCAAGTGTCTATTTCTAGTGTCCCCTGGACATATTCGATATGAGAATTTGGATCCGCTGGCTCGGGTTCGGGTAAAGGACCCTCACGCAAACTCGATGTAGTCCCACAGTGCCCCAAAGCTGGCCTCGGGTCAGAGGGTCGCCACTGTGGTGGGCTGCTGCGCATACCTGGGGCCAAAGGGTTGAGTTTAGCGTTTAGGGCTGCTTCTCCATGCAGAGCCCCATCTTGTCCCAAAAAATCACATTGCGAGTCGGATCCGATTGCTGCGAAACGACCCGTGCCAATTTTGCAGCTCCAAAACCTTTTGCCCCATGTCCCAACCCGAAACAGCAAACTCTAATCCATACTCTCATTCCAGACATCTAGATAAAAATATCCGTACAGCTGGGAAATGTTGTGTAACTTGCTTTCAGGTTTTACTGGTCGCCATGTCTTCCGGTGGCCCCTGATCTTGCTCCCCTTTAGAACGGCAACATGACAAATGCTTTTTATCAGGGTGCCGGTGGGGGGGTCTCTTGTTCACACATGGGCTTCATGGAATCAAGTATGAGCCATTTCGTTCCGTCTGAAAGTCGCCGTACGCAACGTCGACCTGCTTGCGGCCCTCACCTCGTTCCCCAATAAATGCTAGCAATACCAGCTGTATCTTTTCTCCACCGTCATTTGCAATCGATTACGCACAAGACGTGATGTTCCTTCTGGATCATTGTTCTGTTGCGGAGCCTGATATCCCAAACCGGCGGAAGGTCCTATTGAAGGGTTTAGGGTTTAGGGCCGTTTTAGGGATATTGCTAGCAAAAGGTGTGGCTCCACACCCTTTCTCATTGCAAAGGTGTCGCTCGATCCCTGAACCAATATTGCGTTCCCACCTAGGTGCGCTCGTTTTTCGGATCAGAATCGGCTTTCATCATGAAGTACTTAAGGTGTTGGCGTCGCCTGACTCCTGCTTGGGTCAGAAGGCTGGCATCCGCCCCCGCGCCCCTCTTTTGGGGTTTGCAGGCGTGCGCAGCTTAACAAACAAGCCCTGGCCCCCTCCCCCCCACCCCCCCACCCCCCCGACATTTGCCAACGCACTGCTCGTATGACAAGTTTGCAAAGGCTTCATATCAGTTTTGAAAAGTCCTCTTGATGGCACGGTGTTCTCTATTGCAAGCTTGCAAGGCTCAAGCCAGCCACACACCTTTGCAAGGGACAAGGGTCGAGCCACATCTTTGCAAAATTACCCCTAAACCCTAAACCCCAAAAACCCTAAACCCCAAACCCTAAACCCCAAACCCTAAACCCTAAACCCTAAACCCTAAACCCTAAACCCTAAACCCTAAACCCTAAACCCCAAACACACACTCAACCCCGGGGCTGCATCCGTGGAGCCCATCGCAGCGCTTGCGGCGGGGAGTGATGAAGTCGTGGCAGGTGGTGCCCCTTGGAGAGAAAACATGGGTGCAGGGTTTCGGGGTTCGGGGTTTAGGGTTTAGGGTTTAGGGTTTAGGGTTTAGGGCTTCGGTTTAGGGTTTAGTATATAGGGCTTAGGGGGTTTAGGGTTCAGTCTGTAGGGCTGAGGGGTTTAGGGTTTCGTCTGTGGGGGGGAGGGTGAGGGGTGGAGCCGTGGAGCCGAGGCAAGGTTGGGGGCAGAGCGGGGGCAGTCAGGCCGTTTGTGGGGAGGGGGGAAGGGTGGTCTTTCGGGATGTGGTGTGTATGTGACTTGGGTGTGAATTGGGTGTGAACTGGGCTTTTGGAGTTTGAGGCTTTCTTTGTGGCTGCGAATAGGGCCGTAGGATGTGCTCCAAGCTTCCAGACCGAGCAGGAAGCCCAGCAGCAAAGTTCCAGAACACGAGGCTCGAGAATGCGAAACTCTGAACCTAAGCCTCCAAAAACCCCAAACCCCAATCCCTTAATCCCCTAAACTGCAAGAGAACCCTAAGACCTAAACCCTAAATTGGCCCTAAATCCGAAACCCTAAGACCAAAACAACAGCAACCCAACTGGAGGCTCAAACCGTCTTTGCAAACCCTAAACCCTAAACCCTAAACCCTAAACCCTAAACCCTAAACCCTAAACCCTAAACATTTGCTGCCCCAGGGGCTGGCTCCGGCACGTGGTGCGTGTAGGGCTGCCCACCTTTGCTTTCGGAGGGGGCTTAGGGTTCAGAGTTTAGGGTTTAGGGTTTAGGGTTTTAGGGTTTTAGGGTTTTAGGGTTTTAGGGTTTTAGGGTTTTAGGGTTTAGGGTTTTAGGGTTTTAGGGTTTTAGGGTTTTAGGGTTTTAGGGTTTTAGGGTTTTAGGGTTTTAGGGTTTTAGTTTAGGGTTTTAGGGTTTTAGGGTTTTAGGGTTTTAGGGTTTTAGGGTTTTAGGGTTTTAGGGTTTTAGGGTTTTAGGGTTTTAGGGTTTTAGGGTTTTAGGGTTTTAGGGTCTTAGGGTTTTAGGGATTAGGGTTTTAGGGTTTTAGGGTTTTAGGGTTTTAGGGTTTTAGGGTTTTAGGGTTTTAGGGTTTTAGGGTTTTAGGGTTTTAGGGTTTTAGGGTTCAGGGCTTGGTGTTTTGGGGATTTCGAGCCTGAAGTGAGTTTCAATTGGTTTGTTTCTTACAACCAATTGAAACTCAAAAGTAACGCAAGTTACTTGTAAGGAGTTGACATTAGCTGAAAATCATGAAGCATGATGCAAGCCAAATATTCCAACCCGAGTGAGATTTAGCAAAATTCATTGTATTTATTTAAAGGCACTGCAACATAGTCGAAACCGCTTAAAACTGAAAAAAACAAAACGAATTGCAGTGACGCACGTCTGGGACTGTTGTCTCCCATGTCAGTTCTGGAGAGGGTTCTTAATTTGTTTAAGGAAGGGCTTCTGCAACGATTGGCCCTGGATGCTGTGACGCCGGTCCGGGACCGTTTGAGGCTTTTGTCGCATGCTGCGGCGGCAGATTCACGTGGGCAGAAAAGGTCGCCTTTGCCTTTTTTTCCCAAAGGATGAACAGCAATGGCCCTCAATTGCTGCTTGTGGTCGAGGCTGGTATACATCGCATGTATTGAGGGTTGAGGTGCCCTAAACCCTGAACCCTGAACCCTAAGCCCTAAGCCCTAAACCCTAAACCCTAAACCCTCAACCCTAAACCCTAGCCCTAAACCCTAAACCCTAGCTCGGGCTAGGGTACCCAAACCCCTGTGTCCCACCTTCTCCGCGCTCTCGCATCGCGCGCGCGGATTGCGAGCGTCGGCCTGCTGGGAGCTGGAGATCCGGTCGTCAAAAATTCTCGGGATGCTGTTTGGATTTAGGGTTTAGGGTTTAGGGTTTAGGGTTTAGGGTTTAGGGTTTAGGGTTTTAGGGTTTCAGGGCTTCAGGTTCTTCAGGGTTTGAAGGTTTGGAGGGCATGGCCGGCTTTTTCAGGTTCAGGGAATGAGGCTGTAGAAGCTAAGGTGTTTTCTGCTTCTGTCTCCTCCAAGCATCTGCCCTGCAACCTCGACTAGAGACCTGAACTCTAAACCTTTTACGTCTCAAGTCGAAGCCCTCATTCAACCCTACACCCCCCTAAGACCTACAACTGAGTGGCCCAGTGTTGCATGGGTTTGGAAAGGGAAACCAACTCAGAACAAAAAGAATGAGGGGTACTATTAGGCATCCTAAAACCTGAAAGCCGTTGAGGCTGAGGCTCCCTGATTTTTGGGTTTAGGGTTTAGGGTACCTCTTAGATGTGAAGGATCCTAATCTCGGGTTTTAGGAATCATGGGTCAGGGTTGAAGGCAACAATCAAGTGGGCAAGCGAAAAGACTCAATCTTCTTGGTCATAAATAGGGTGACGTCATATGTGCATATCTTATAATAGCTTAAACCCCGAACCCCAAACCCCAAACCCCAAACCCTAGACCCTGGACCCTAAACCCTAAACCCTAAACCCTAAACCCTAAACCCTAAACCCTAAACCCTAAACCCTAAACCCTAAACCCTAAACCCTAAACCCTAAACCCTAAACCCTAAACCCTAAACCCTAAACCCTAAACCCTAAACCCTAAACCCACACCCTCGACCCCAAACGAGGCGCCTGTTGAGCTTCTCGTTGGAGCTCTGGATCAGCTTGGAGTTCCTTTTTTTACCAACCGAAGAGCACCGAGGGCTCTTCGTTCTTCGGGTTTAGGGTTTAGGGTTTAGGGTTTAGGGTTTAGGGTTTAGGGTTTAGGGTTTAGGGTTTAGGGTTTAGGGTTCGGGTTTGGGGTTCCAGCAGGGCTCTTCTTACTTCTCCAATAACCAAGGGGAAAAAAAAGGTTAAACTTCATGATTCCTACTAAATAAGGAAACCCAAAGAGTTTAAAGTTCAGCTATTGGCTAAGTAAGTCTTGGTCTGCGCCCTGAACGCGGGAGCCCTTGTATACGCCTAAGAATCTGCAACCCAAGGCCCAGTACGTCGTACCTGGAATGACCATAAGATTCTATCCGCCACCTGACCCTATCCTGCGTATCCGATGTGCCCCTTCGAGCCCGAGTTCTAAGTAGCCCATGATATACTAAAGGTGGCATCAAAGTTTTCCGCTGGGGCTTTGAGGGTCAGGGCGACTCCTCGCTGGCTTGCTGCAGCGCCAGGCCGTTTTGTCGCACAGCCTGAGACGGCGGATGATCCCTAATTAAACCTCATAAACGCTTAAATCCCAAGCCCGAACACTAGGACGGATTCCTAAGCCCAGTAGCTGAGACGGGGGTGAGACAGAGCCTCTCAAACGACGCGCTCGCCCTAAACTTCTGACCCGCAGCTTCTGCCTGAAGAATCGCCGTTTGTTTCGAGGGAGCTCAGCGAGCGAATTTAGGGTTTAGGGTTTAGGGTTTAGGGTTTAGGGTTTAGGGTTTAGGGTTTAGGGTTTAGGCTTTAGGGTTTAGGGTTTAGGGTTGTTCTGCATTACTATCGTTGCTGTTAACGTTTGTATTTGCAGCCATTGTCATTGTATTAAATGACAGTTATGACTATGATTACCTGGACATTTTCATCATGCGAACTACGAGTATGTAGTGTTATGACCAATTATGATTATGGTCCAATTCTTGGTTGTTGTAAAGAGAGTTATGATGTTCTTGGAAGAAATATTATGATCCTTTGGCTAACGTTATATGAGTATCACGGCCTTTCTTATCCTGACATTGGTCGCGGGCCTTGGGGCGTTGTTGGAACCCAGTTTGAACCATAACCCCTGAAGCCGAAAGCCCGAACCGCAGCCTCGAAATCCAAACAACCCAAAACACTTTGGGGTCGGGGGCGGGGCGAAGTCGGATGGGGAAAAACCCGAAACCCGAAACCCGAAACCCTAAACCCTAAACCTAAACCCTAAACCCCTCAACCCATGAACCCTGAACCTGTGGAACCATAAACCTACGAAACGTCACCCTCAAACCCTAAACAACCCTAAGCCCGGCAACCCTAAAACCTGTAACCCTAAATCCTGTAGCCCTAAACCCTAAACTCTGTCACCCTAAACCCTAAACCCTAAACCCTAAACCCTAAACCCTAAACCCTAAACCCTAAATCCTAAACCCTGTAACCCTGAACCGCCAAACCGGCGTGGAGGGCTCTCCCTGGCCTCTTGGACCACCTCACGATCCATTCGTAGCGCCTGCAGGGTTTTAGGTTTTAGGGTTTTAGGGTTTTAGGGTTTAGGGTTTAGGGTTTAGGGTTTAGGGTTTAGGGTTTAGGGTTTAGGGTTTAGGGTTTAGGGCTCTAAGGTTTAGGGTTAAGGGGTTTAGGGCTCTGAGGTTCAGGGCTCTAGGGTTTGAGGGTTGGAGGGCTTGTGGAGGGCTTTAGGACTTTGGGTTTACGGCTGTAGGATGCTTTAGGGTTTCAGGGTTTGGGTATATGGGTTGATTGGTTGGTGGTTGGTTGGTTCAAAAGTTTAGGGCGATCAGGCGTTTAGGAGCTTTTGGGGGTTTGGCTTAAGGTGGTTTAGGGTGATTGAGGTTTAAAATTTAGGTTTGTGGCACCGCTTTAGACCTGGGCTGCAAGCACTCAGTTTGTTGGTTAGGGCGGCTTCGCGGTGGCATCCCCAAACCATAAAAACCCCCAAAGCTCCAACCTAACCTACACAACACCCTGCACCAAGCAACAAATCCGCGAATCCCTGATTAAGCCCCACGCCCAAACCCGCAACCGCATGTATGAAACTGCGCAGCTGCTGTGGAAAAGATTTTTGTAGTCGTTTCGGGCCCGCAGACTCCATGCCAGGCTGAGGTTAATGTAAGCCCGCAGCACTCTAAACCAAATTGCCTGCACCCACGTTTGTAACCCTAAACCCTAAACCCTAAACCCCAAACCCTAAACCCTAAACCCCAAACCCTAAACCCCAAACCCCAAACCCTAAAACCCATCTCCAATGGGTGCCTAAACCTACCTTTGGAGTAGACCCTGGAAAAAAGTATATACTTTCTAGGTATAAGTAGCTACAATAGGAACCCAGAACCAAAAAAAGTATTAAAGTACAGTACTCCAAAAGCCAATTTAAAAAAAAAAAAAAAAAAGACCAAGGCGCCCCTGCCTGGGATGCGCAGAGCAGCGCGCAGCCATCTTGGCGTACCGCAGCAAGGACGACCTGGCAAAAGCCAGGCACAGTAAAGGTTTAGGGTTTAGGGTTTAGGGTTTAGGGTTTAGGGTTTAGGGTTTAGGGTTTAGGGTTTAGGGTTTGGGGTTTAGGGTTGGACGCGGGTTGATAGGGGTACCCTCTGTACAGTCAAGTTGGCCGGGCCGTTCAGGACACCCGAACTGTTTGGGGGTCCAGAGTGCGTCCGCAATTAAGTCAAGTTGTCCGGGTGTCGTGAGAAAATTTCGCGGGGCACGCCTTTTGAATCAATTGCCGGCCTCGCTGTCCCATTTAAACGCATACTCCTCCCTTCTCAAAACAAATAAAATCCGTGGACCGTTTATAAAGAGAGCAACAACCAGCCAGCTTCGACTGTTCGGGGGGGGGGGGGGGGGGGGGGGGGTGGGCCGCACGCTAAAGCAGGTCTAACACTGGTGTTTAGGGGGCAGCACGCGCAGGAGGGTAAGGGTTCAAGGCGCAAAGCTTGCTTGGGAAGTCGGTGAGGCCACGAAAGCTGTAAACCCTTAAGCCCTAATGCTGGTGTGAGCCACCAGCAGGCTGAGCAGAAGGCACAAGTGGAGTAGCTAGTTCCCCTATGGCGCACACTGAGGCGGAGATTTTACACGCAGAAACAAGAACCTGTAAAGTTTGTGCTACTTGGTTAGGCTTGGCACCTACAACTATGTGAAATGCTGTACATACTTGAAATGATGTCATGCTCAAGGCTTGGGCCTACAAGAGCATTGGGAAAAACACATGGTACAACTGCTACAGGATGACATGTACAGGAGTAGGCTTCAACACTCCTCCTTCGCAACACCGCTAGGGCATTGCGACAAACAAACCTGTACATGTCCATCCCTTCCGGGAGGAGGTACAAGCTCCTACCGAAGGAAAGGCTGTAGCTGGCCGGCTGGCCTCAGAGTGCGAGGGCTCTCAAGGCCCCTCTTTGCAAAAGAAAAGCACGGCTGGTAGGACTGCGCAATGGGGCAACCTACCCGTCAGGGCGGTGGATGCCCTAACGTGCGCTATGCTGTATGCAATCTGCCTGGCTCCTGTGGCACTGCTGGCAGACTTCAATCACGACAAGCTTGCGCGAACGGGCAAGTGTGGAACAGGCCTTGGTGCGATGAAGCTTGTTGTGGAAGCTGGCGCATTCCTCCCGGAAGCGGTCGCAAGACGCTGTGAGGAACTGGCCGCTGCTTCCCTCTCAGAGATTTCTGCCCGGATTGCTTGCTCCGTGCGGTCCCGAAGACGCTGCAGCTTGCGTGCCTTTCGCGGGCTTAGCGACACACTGCTCGTGCCGAAGGCTCTGCGTGACAAGAAGGCAAAACCCCACTTCAGAAACTCCCACAAACCAATGGCACAAAACGCGATACCGAAAATGCAAACTGCAAGCATGAGGTCGGCGTCTAAGGGAACTGGAAGCAACATGTCTTCGGGCTCTTCATCCTGCTGGCTGGCGGCGCCTACGACTTGCAAAAAGACAAACAGCATGAGTACCGCACAAACAGGATGATCACGTTTGCGGAACAGGTAAACCCCTGGCATGCCCCAACAAACTGCTGTCACAAGGCCATCTGCTGCTGCAGCTAAACGCACAGTCGTGAGCAGCACACGTTCTGCAAGGGGTTGTTGGGACTCCTCCTGGACAGGAGGCTCCGGCACGACACCGCTCAAACCCCACAACCTAACGCACGGCTCCTCCTCAATCCAGTACGGTACTGGAGTGCCTGTAGCTGCTGCGGGTGGGTTCCGGACACCAGAGCACGGTGTAAACACAGTGCCACGCATGCCAAGCAAAAACAGACACAACAGCAGCTGAAAAAGGAGGTTTGCCGTCAGACGTCGGCGTGTGTTGCGGATCCCGCCCTTCCGGGGGGGGGTTGCTGGAGCAACACTGTTGGGCACTGTGGTTTCGCGCTCTCCTCCTGGCCTGGCGGCTAGGTCCTTGCGAACTGTTGGCTGGACCTTGCGCGGCCCAAACACGCACAACCCACCAAGACCATCTAAACTAAACCCGCCCGGACGACACTGCAGTGGACCTGGCACCTGTGCAGGCCCATCTCTTCCGAGTGGCGAGAGTGGCAGACGAGTCCAGTCCAAATCATAGACGCTTGAATCCCTGTCACAATCAAGCTGGCAACGTGCGGGGTTGTCGTCACACTCATCGTCGGCATCCAGCCTGAACCAAACGGTTGAGGACTGCTGCAGGCACACTTTGGGATCCAAAACTTGGGTCCCACAAACCCCCTTTGTTGGCTCCAAAAGGGGGGTTTGCCCTGGCCAAATGAGCGCGGTCATTTGGGCACTTATTCCATGTCCCCACCCTGGCTTCAGACTTGGACTTACGTGCTCATCCTGCCCTCCAAGGGGCAAGCCAAAGGCCTGTGCTTTGGCTATGACGAGGGTTGAAGAGACCTCGTTTGCAGCGCGGTTTGCAAACGTGCTGCGTGCGTTTTCACGCTGAGCCTCCAACTCAGCGATTAGCGTCAACGCCCTATCATGCTCAATCACAGGGCAACCGTTCTGAACCATCAACGTGGTGAGCTCACCCTCAGGGGAACGCAAGAAACACTCATCAGGTGTCCAACTCAACATGTACCCCAGCCGCGCGACAAGCTGTCCTAGGGGCACAATTGCAGTCGGCAGCTCATCCCTCCCGGGAGGCGTGAGTATCACCCCATGCTTGGTGATGCGCATGTGTGATGTGTGGCCCCCCGCTAAACCAACCTGCACCTTGTTTGTCTTGACCCACTCCTCCTGCGACGATGCTGGCCGTAAAGGGTGCGTGGCCCCTGAGTCTAGAAGAGCATGTCCAATGAAAGGTGGCTCGGACTCCACGGCTTGGGCACCAGGCAACCCCTCGATCTCGGCTCGAGAAGGGGAGTATGCTTGTGGGTCATTTAGAAGGCAACTAGCTGGCATGCTTGAGCAAATGGTGAGCTTCTTGAGGGATGGATTTGAAGGCTGCTGCACACCATCTCCGTCAGGAGTGGGGGCCGCTGGGGCAGGCACTGTGGATACTGGACCCTGCGACGGCTGTTGCCCTTGAGTGGCATGCGCAGCTTCAAGCTGCCTCAAGGCGTGGGATGCGTGCTGAAGGAAGGAATCCATGGACAGAACAGGCGTGGCCTGGACAACGGGTGGCGCGGAGGATGACGTGGAGGTGGAGGCTGCCTGGACTGACGGCTTCTGTTCCGGTGCCGTTGGCTGGGCCTTTCCAGCCTGGCAATCTTTGACGCGATGGTCCTCAGAGCCACAATTTAGGCACTTCTTAAACCTTTCAGCCGCTGGCAGGTCGCTCATGGAGTGAGGAGCCTTGCATTTCGCACCGAACTTGCACCCCTTAGGCGTAAGAAAGTACTTGCACGGCTTACCCTTCCCCCCACCCTTAGTTTCACCCCCCTTGCCCCCCGACTTACCCCCCGTAGCGTCCATGGCCTTCAAAGCGACATTGTTGCCTGACCCACCCTGTGTGGCAATCTGTGCTCCAGCCATGGTTTCAAACTCGGCTAACAAGTGCTTGTAATACTCCTGAACCGCATCTTCCGAAGGGTGAGTCTCGATGTGCAGCATGCTGCGAACCATCTGAGTTCGGAAAATGGGGTCCGGGTTTTGGCTTAGGATATGGTTGGTCATTTCGGTGAGGGCACCGGCAAGAACTGTAGGATCTGGGGCTACCATACCGCAGTCAATGCAGCGCTTGTGCCACCTACCCCATGCCCTCAGCGCGGACACACCTGACACCACATCCTGAACAACATTGGGATTTTGCAGGTGATTCAACACCAATGCCTTTTCCGTGGAACCTCCAGGCTGATACAACGTGTAAAGCCGAAACATGATTTGAGTGGCTACTTGAGTGGTCCTGCGAGCTACCATTTCCGCTTTTACCCCTTGATCTAGGGCTGCTAAAATCATGGCGCACGCACGTGCATTGACCCTGGACCACTTTCCCTCCACCAGCTCCGGGCGCTCGTCAACCTCTACCCTGATGCGATGGAGCGGAGTAGCCTTAACCCACCTTTCATATGCGTCACGGCTCACCTGCAGCACTGCGGTCCACCAATCATGCGAGGAATCGGACAAATCACCCATCAACCCTGCAACTAACTCCAACCAATCCTGAAAATCCAACGAACCACTCATCGGATCAGGAGCTTTCAGCATGGGAAGTGCAGTAGTGCCTGGCTTGACGGCTTCAGGGGCGTTGCTAACAACACTCTTATCCCGCATGCCCTGCGCCTGCATGGTTTGAAGCTGCTGCATTCCTGCAAACAAGGCATCCATCATGGGATTGCCCGAGGAGGGCGCTGCACTTGCTGCAGATGCTCCTCCTGGAGCTGCACTGGCTTGGGCACCTGATACCTGTGCATGCGGCACCTGTGTACATGCGCCTGAAACCTGTGGCACCTGTGCACATGCAGCGGGTCCAACCCCTCCGGGTGGAGATGCGGGCACCTGTGTACCTTGCACCTGTGGCACCTGTAGCATTCCTGAGCCTTGAGGCCAGATCTGGCCCAGACCCAGGTTTTCGGCCTGAGAAGGGGGGTTTGGAGCAGAACAAGCCAAATTCACCTGTGCTGCGTCGTAGGACTGCCCGACCCCTCCGGGCGGGGTTGCACTGCTGGGCAACCTATGGGAACCCTGCAACCCTGACCAGAAGTTGGACCAAAACCCTGACGCGGCTGCTGCTGCAGCTTGAGCGGGCGCTCTCAGAGCACCAACCGCCGGCGCTGCAACATCCTGCACCTGACGCGCAGAGGAAGTGTGGACCTGAGCATCTTGCGATGATGGCACCTGGAGGGGTATGGGGACCTGCAGTGGGGCCTGCGGGGCACTGCTTGAAGCTGCCGCCTCCCTCGCCAACTGCTCCCTCATAGCCTTCTCCTCCTCAAGTTGCCTCCTCAAACGCTGGATCTCAAGGTCCTGGGCCTGATTTCTCAACTCCTGAGCCTGAGCCCTTTGATCAAACCCCGCCAACTGCCTAGCAACCTCCGCTTGAATTGCGTCCTGGGGCAAGGAGGTTGAGTCTGAACGGGATTGGGGCCTATCAGGCATGTTACCGTACAATAGGGGAGCCCTACGTTCCAAAACTTGCATGTGCTGCAGCATGTCGGCGTTCAGGAGCGGGCCCTCCCTTCCGGGGTGCGGTGGTGCAAAGGATGTTGGCGTTCCTTGTGGCCCCACTTGCGGCGGCGACCCACTAGCAGAACCCAAACTCCCATCTCCCAAAGCCAACTGCTTTGGTGCACCCCCCGGACTACCCATGGAACGGGTAGCACTTCGTGGTGGCGTTGCGTGTGAGTCCTGCCACACCGGGACCTGCATGACCTCAGTGCGGGCAACTCTGAAAAAATCCCCAACCCTTGACATGAGCTGGAGCCCAGCCCCAGGGAAACCCTCAACCATTTCTGCAATAGTGGGCAAACCGTCCTTGCTGGGAGCGCGGGGTAAGGAACCCCTCAACATGGGAGTCCCCAGCGACTGCTCCCCCTGGCACTGCTTCACCGCTCGCGGTACCTGGCATGCCAGTGCTGGCCTGCAGACCTGGGCTCCCGCCCGGTGTTGTGCCGGGCACATGCACAATTTGGTGTGCGCTCTCACCACCCTCACTGGTGGTCGACATTGGTGGCATTTCCCCTGAACCTCGCGATGATTCATGCTGGCCTATGCCTCCCAATGCCCCTCCCGTAGCCGTATTAGGTTCAAGGCCTGGCCTGATTCACGTGGTGGCATTGAACCTGGATGCTGCAAACCATCCCCTCCGGGAGGTGGAGATGGATGCGGTGGATTGGTGCCATAGCCCTGCTTAAGCGTTGGGCTCATAACCTGCTGGTGTGAGCCACCAGCAGGCTGAGCAGAAGGCACAAGTGGAGTAGCTAGTTCCCCTATGCCTAAACCCAACCCTGCCATGGCGCACACTGAGGCGGAGATTTTACACGCAGAAACAAGGAACCTGTAAAGTTTGTGCTACTTGGTTAGGCTTGGCACCTACAACACTATGTGAAATGCTGTACATACTTGAAATGATGTCATGCTCAAGGCTTGGGCCTACAAGAGCATTGGGAAAAACACATGGTACAACTGCTACAGGATGACATGTACAGGAGTAGGCTTCAACACCTAACCTAAACCCAAAAACGATTCTCTTTCTTGCGGCTCTGGGGGCGTATATGGGGGGTTTCCGAAATACCTTATTGGGGTCCTTTGTATAAGGGAATCCTACTATTTGGGGGCCTAAATTAGGGGTCCCTTAGTTCGTAAACCCCCATATGCACCTTGACTACCCTCAGCAAGGTCGACCCTGAAGTAGGCCGACTTTGGGCTTCAGTGTTGGGAGTCAGGGGGGCACAGAACCCGAAGCCCTTGTGACGACCGGGGCCTCTTTGTCTGACTGTACCGTGTGTCCAGCGTACAGCAGGGCCATGCCTGTGAGTCAGGGGAGTTGAAACAACCCCAAACGCGCAGAACTGAATCCTGATGTTTGAGGGTTGATAATTAGGGGTTTCGGGTTCGGTTGGGATTTAGGATTTTTAACACTACACCCTAAACCCACAAACCTCTAGACCCTCGACGTCACAGCCGACAGCTTTAACTTGGATTTCTGTGATCTGAAGCACAATGTGCTACCCCCCCAAACCCCAAACCCCAAACCCCAAACCCCAAACCCCAAACCCCAAACCCCAAACCCCAAACCCCAAACCCCAAACCCCAAACCCTAAACCCTAAACCCTAAACCGAAAGGACTTCCGTGCTTCTCAGATGATGAGGCTGGGTGACCTTCCGCGCGAACCGCATCCAAGACCAGCTCCTGGAAATTTTTGGGTTTAGGGTTTAGGGTTTAGGGTTTAGGGTTTAGGGTTTAGGGGCTCAGACCTACGCAGATGCTACGCAAGAACTCGAAACTCTATAATCCCTGCATTGGGCGCGGAATTCAATGAGGATGTGCTTCGCAAAATCCTGATACCCAGACCTAAACCGTCCTCGATTACTAGGCAGCGTACCACTCGCCACATTGAGCTGTGCGTAATTGCTTTGGGGCCAGATGATATACATTAACCCTAAAAAGGTTTCATGGTTCATATTATCTTAATGGAGCTATCAAAGGAGTATATGATATATGACCCCAACTTTAGGGTTCATCCCGTCCCCAGATCATTTCCAAAGACGCCGTCGAACATCGCGGCAGGTGCTGACCCAGCTCCGGCGCACGAACCATGGTCCATGTCTCGCTCCCGCCGCATTTTTGAGGTTTGCACAACTGCCTTGCGCGAGGACGTGGTAGCACTTTCCTGCACCTTGGGTTCTTGGACAAGTCGACGGGGGATCTTCATTTCGGGGTGTTGCAACGAGTGGCACCCTCGCCGCGGTCCTCCTTGCAAAGTTCTCTGAGCAGCCCTCGTTTTGGGGGCCATTGGAGTGGTCTTGGCACCGGCTGAGGCACCAAGCGGGGAAGAAAGGTAGGGGGCGGCACAGCCCATTGCGTTTGAAAAACAGAGAGCGGCGGGGTTTGGGTAGGAGCACTGCCCCCGACCTCCCCACCCCCCATTTGCAGACATGATGATCGGCAGAGACCTTTGAGCCAAGAAGCAGAGCCAGCAGCCACGGGCCTTGTGCACAGCGGGTGCGCTGAACTTCTTTGATCCCTTCCGTCCTTGCTTCCTTCCTGACTTAGGCCCTTACTTTCAAGCTTCCTTGCTTACTTCCTTCGTTTCCTCGCTTCCTTTCTCTTCCTTCCTTTCCTTTCCTGCCTCCCCCCCTCCCTCCTCCTTCCTGCTTCCCATAACCCTTACGAAAACAAACAAAGCTCGCATCCCAACCATTGCAAGTAGCCAGCAACTGTTCATTGCCTGCAGCCTGTAACAGACTGTCTGGGGTGCCATTCGAGGTTCTTAGTCGGGGATGAGAGAATCAGCCATATAAACTCTTTCTAAACATTGTCCTTGCTTTCCGACGCCCGCGGCCCAGCGAATCGCAGGGCGAAGGCATTTCGTGCGACGGCCTCTCATTGGAGTGCCACAGGGCTTGAGGGTTTAGCGTGCTCAAGGGTAGATGCTTGAGGGTGTTGGGCTTAAGGCTGCACACCCTAAACCTAACCCCTACGGTTTGCTTCTCTGGACAGGGCTTAGCAGGAAAGAAAGGATGCTATCGCAGAGGTTTAACAGCACGCCCAGATTTGCAGAGGCCAGGGCCCCCGTGACTTTCTTCGGGAACCTCCGGCGTCCTACAAGGCCCCAAAAAAGAAGAGGATGATGCCAGCCCGAGAGGTAAGTCCTTCTTATCTGAGTGTCGGATCTGAAAGCCTTAAACCTGCAAATCCCCGAGGTCCTGATCCTCAAGCATCACGACCCAGCATCAAGCAAGGCAGGTGTGAGGTGTTCAGTGCCTCACGCATCAGCTCCACATCCTCACCTTGGGAAGCTTCCTAGCCACAGGGTTTAGGGTTTAGGGTTTAGGGCTTTAGGGTTTGGGAGCTTAGGGCCGGAGACTTGAATATTTGAATATCCGGGGCGCCCAAACTTGTTTCTTTGACAGACGGGAAAAAGGGTACTCGGCGACTCTATCGTAGTCTACTGCTGCTTCTTGGCAGGTTTCGGGTTTAGGGCTAGGGTTTAGGGGGCGAAACCCCATTCATAGACCCCCGTACGATAAGGGAAATGCCCGACAGATCCCTAGCGAAGACTCTCCTTCCACCTTGTAGGATCCTCTGCATTTTCGAAGGGGGAACTACCCGCATGATTAGAGACTCTGTACGGCGACCGATAAACCTCTATGCCGGCATTTTTCTGGCATGTACCTGCTGATCGCAGCAATCTAACTTCCGCATGTTACGTGCGACTCATGAACATAATGCTTCTACACGGCTGTTTGGAACGGACTTACAAGGTCAGGGGCTTTGAGCGTCAGGGTTTGTGGGATTCATGGCTTCGCGCTTTCAGGAGGGTTTTTGGGCTTGTGGGGCTTGTAGGGTTTGCGGCTTGTGGGGTTTAGGTTGGCTTGTGGGTCGAGGGCTGTTAGGTTTGAATGAGGTTCACAGGGTTTAGGGCTTCTAGAGCTTAGGACTTTGAGTTTTGCAGGGTCTGGGGCATGAGAGTTTCCGACTTATAAACTGCTTTGACTGTGGTCACTGAAAACATGCAATTTGAGTTTTCATCGCAGAAATTGCTGAAATTGCTCGCGCTCTCACGCGTGGGTCCCGGAATTGCTAGGTTTAGGACGCACAGGGCTGTCCTGTCATGTGAGACTTTTTATCCATTTCCCAGACATGCTTCAAAAAAGCTTGGCATCCTAAACAGGATCTTGTTCAAAATGAATAGGGGTCTCCATAGGGTCCTATCCTAGTATGGGAGGAACCCTGTTGTGGTGTAGTCTGGGCGCGAGGCCTAGACTCAAGCACAATAATGAACTGAGGTTAGAATGAGCCTGCCTGGGTACAGACCAAAAAACAGTCGCATAGTTCAGGCCCTCAGGCTATTTCCCGGTTCTGTGTGTGCAGGGCTTTTGAGAACGAGAAGGGCGCATAGGGTCAGGGATTGCAGGACTTACAAAATTCAGAGGCTTTAGCTGTTGAGGCTTTAAAGAACTTGTCGGGCTCTAAGGCATAAGAGGGTCAGGGAATATAGGGTGTGAAATGTTTGTGCCCTCAACCCTAAACCCTAAACCCTTTGAGCCCAGGGAGGCCCCATGAAGCCGAAAATCCCTACAGAACCCTAAGCCCCACACCTCAAAGCCTCGTGTCGGCGTGTGAGCCCTTCTTGCTCAGACCTCTCAAGTACCGAGCTGCGAAGCGCTTCGGAGGCAAACTGCAGGGAGCTGGTGTCAAGGTCAATCGCCTTCAGCGTTAAACTCTCAGAGTTTGGGATTCTCGGGTCCCATTAATGCTCTCAGAGTTTGGGATTCTCGGGTCCCATTAATGCCCGACACCATAGATCTCAAACTGTAGGGGCTTCCTCAGTTAAGGACACTGTCGAGGGCAAGAAATTTGGAGAGTGGGGGCAGGGGGCTTCTCGGCTTCTCGGCTTCTCGGCGTCCGGGGTTAGGGTGTGGTTACTCAAGGCTTCGTGTGCAGGGCTTGTGGCGGGGGCGTGCTGTGCGAGGGGATATACGGTTTAGGGAGTAGGGTATGGGGTTCCCGAAGGTTTACGGCTGCCTGCTGGGAGTATCGGTTTTGGGTGTGTTAAGGTGCAGAAGTGTCAAGTCTGGGCCATGGGAGGGAAGGGGTCCAAGGGGGATAGGACATCTAGTAATCTACCTCCCGCCTTGAGACCCCACCCTTCAAAAGTGCACAAAGATCCAATGATTTGATCTTGGGAAAACAGGACCCGAAGGCACGAAGCCTCAACCCTGCCTCCCTCCATCAATCCTACACCCTACACCCGAACTCCCTGCATCCGACTAGGAGTTTCCAAGGGTGGTTGCAAGTAGAGCTGGAACCCGTAAGTCTCCTTGAACTAGCCTTCTCCAGCCATTTCTGGAGGAACCTTCAACCCTGATGACTACCCCTAAAACCCTAACCACCTAAAGCCTACAAACCCTATAAACCCCATAAACCCTATAAACCCTATAAACCCCATAAACCCTATAAACCCTATAAACCCTAAACCCTACTCATAACACCCGTGACGTCTTTTCAGGGGCCTTCACAGCTTTCAAGTAAACCCTAAACCCTAAACCCTAAACCCTAAACCCTAAACCCTAAACCCTAAACCCTAAACCCTAAACCCTAAACCCTAAACCCTAAACCCTAAACCCTAAACATTCCGAGCGCGCCTCCGTCACCAAGGCCCGGTCGTTACGAAGCCGCGGAGAGGCGAACCTTCGGATGTTTGTTGGCGCTGGCTCTTAGAAAGGGGATGAGTGAACTAGGGCCCTATAAAATCCCTTACCGGTGCATATATATATATATATATAGTATATACATAATATAATATAATCAATAATATATATATATATATATATATAATATGTATATATACAACAATATATAACTCCCTAAGAACCAAGGGATGTTGGGCTGCTTAGGGTCTTGAGGCTTTCAAGTCTTCAGGGATTCGAGGGTCTGAAGGGTTTGGGGTCTTAACGGTTGAGGGTTTGGGGTCTTATGGGCTTAAGGTCTTCGGAAGGCCTCCATTGCGGAAAATCCTACAATTCCGGACACAACAAGGCAGCACCGGTTTCTGTGGCCCCAAAAACCCCCCCTAGGGGTGAACACCTGGGGGGGGGGAGGGGGGGGGGTGTCTGGAGCTTCGGGCGTGGGGGGCGCAGAAACTGGCGGTTGACAAAAAAGTGACCAGAAGAAACCTTCTGTTCGAGCGTGTTTGGGGGGAGGGAGGGGGGGGGGGGGGTAGTAAGGGGGAGAGGACTTCAACCCACCCGCATGCTTGACCCTAAGGGTCCCTTCTGAGACCCGAGATTTACGTGGTTCAGGCCCTGAACCCTAAGCCCTGCATCCGCCCTCAGAATCAGGCATTCCCTACTGTGAGGTTACCCCCCAAAAATAAACCCCCAACCAGTCGAGGAGCTTCAACGCCAAGGCGGCGCCCTGCACGGCCTTGGACGAAGGCCCCCAAGCCAAGCGAGAAGCCCTAAACCCTAAACCCTAAACCCTAAACCCGAAACCCTAAACCCTAGAGGACAAATTCAGGAAGGGTTCCCAGGTACTTGGATGAGCAACGCAGGGGCACAAAACGTTAACCGTTGGGTGCCAACCACTTCCTGCACTGCGGACATTATGGTCTTCCCTTCTCCGGCTTTGTCGATGCCTGCGGGAAAAGGAAATCAGATAAAGGCCTCCCTAAATCCTCAACCTTCAACCCCAAACCCTAAACTAGGATGTTTTTCTTTGGCGGGGGTGTAGGGGGGGTGGCTTCGGCCACAGGACGGCGGGAGTCCCAAAAAAAGGCGACTTCGACATCCGAATGGAAAACGCCCACCATCTGTTCTTGACGTTTCCATGTTTTTTATACAATGGTTAGCTAAATATAGCGAGAGTGATCCTACTTAAAACCAGATCTTCACGAAACCCGACACCCTCAGCAGATGAACCTTCTTGAAGAATTGTCCCAAGCCACCGTGCTCACCGAGGACCCCTAGTACATCCCTGGTGGGTCGGTAGTCTCAAACAACATGCAGCTACGGACAGAAGGCAGCACACCCTGAACTCACGGCTTCCTGACACGAACGTTCACACGCATGTTCCCCGTAGGCTCACCCCTAAAGGTTCCCTAATTCGATTGTCCTTTGAAAGGGTATGGGTCTTGGGGTATCTTGAACGCCCGAGACCCTAAACTCTTGGAGAAAGAAGCCCTGACGAAAACGAGCAGCCCACAGAAAACCTGGTTCTCCTGCAACGCACACAGCGCTGAACCACATCCCCTATCCTATGCTCCCCTCAGAACCTTGATACATAAAAATAATTCGCAAGGGGGATATAGTATCAGGGTGTATGGGTTGAAGGTGTACAAGCCTGAGCCCCCAAGCTTCCCTAAGCCCCGAAACGCCCCAAACACTCACCCCGAAACCCTGCAAGCAGCCACCAAAGGCCCTAAACCCCAAAGGCCCTAAACCCCAAACCCCAAACCCCAAACCCCAAACCCCAAACCCCAAACCCTAAACCCTAAACCCTAAACCCTAAACCCTAAACCCTAAAACCCTAAAACCCCAAAACCCTAAACCCTATGAGAGGCATCCCTGGGATCCCCGGCCCCTCGGACCACCTCGTCGTCGTCTTGAAACTCAGGGAGGCAATACCTCAGCGCCTCCGGCCGATGAACAGCGACAAGAACATGTCGAGGGGTTTTAACCTCTGGGGCTTTCTCTAAACCCTTAAAAGTCTAGGGTCTCCCTAAACCCTAAACCCTAAACCCTAAACCCTAAACCCTAAACCCTAAACCCTATACTCTTACACCCCTACTTCGGGGGCTTCATGGAGGGTTTTAGGTTTGAGGGCTTCAAGGAGGGGTTTATCTGGGATTCTACCTTACAGTTCAGCGGCAACGACCCCTCAATTAGTGAGGAGAACTACGGTAGAACCCATAACGCTGTAGGTAAAGAAGGTCCCAGGTAAGGTTTGGGAATTCAGGGTTCAAGGCTGACGGCCTTGCGAACCAAAACACAACTGCGACGAAGGGTAAAGACTAAAGGGTTTAGGGCTTAGGGCGGCTTAGGGCTTAGGGCTTAGGGTTTAGGGTTTGGGGTTTGGGGTTTAGGGCTTAGCGCGTAGGGTGACTAAACCGAATAAACCCTAAGAAACCCAGAAACCTACACCTACCGAAACCCAGCGACAAGGAACTCCGTCCGCCTGCGGCTCCTGACGCACCGCCTCGATCACCCGAAAGCGATCCTTGCTCTGGGCTTTGGAGCCGATTTGCCTACAGTTCAGTAGTCAATACCCCTTACTTAGTAGGTACAGTATACCCCTTAAAACTGTAGGCAAATAGGGTCCCAAGTAGGGCCCTAGACAGCTTCTTGCTTTTGTGGTTTTGTGGGTGGATGGGCTTCAGGTCGTTTGGGGACAAGCCAGTTGGGTTGTTTTGGTGATTTCTTGTTGGCATCTGCATCTGCCAACTTGGTGAGAACGCCGAACAGCAGATGCACAGAGGTCTCAACCCATGCCCCGCCACGAGAAACTTGAGTTCCCAAAAGCGTCACTATTGAAACGTGCTCGGCTCGGGGTTCTCTTCAAGCACGCGAGCCGCCACATCCAACGTCCGGAAGCTTTGCAAGACATGCCCCAGCGGCTGCCACTGCGGGGTAAGCCAGCGTCGCAGACGGCAGCGCCGCAGCGCGCAAGAAGCTCTGAGATCTACGTGAAGAGCAAGCGTTTTGGGTGCGTCTTCTGTGCCATGGAAGTGTCGCTCGAGCACGAAATTGCCAGTGGTGGCCAAGGCAGAACGTAAGAGGGGGGGGCGAGTCTGCAGCCGGTCGAAATACCTGGTGAGCACTTCCACAAACAGTGTCCGCGGAAGTGGGAAGAGCAACCACACTCACGGCGGGCCAGAGCCGAAAGTTGACAGCAAACTGCACTCCTCTGCAGCGCAAGGAGCATGACACAAGAGGCACGGGCAGCTCGTGGGAGCACACAAACAATCCAGGGAAGTTGGCCCAGGACAGCCGATCCAGGGAAAGTGGCCAACGATCAGCCTCCCAAACGAGATTGCCCTGCCGCACTGGCGCCCCGCAAGCGCGAGGTGTGCGCCGCAAACTGGCTGAAGAGGGCCGAATCCAGGCATTTTGCACGCAGCGCGAAGACGGGAGAGCGCCACATCCTCGTGAGGGGCCGCGGTGGGTGGCAGATTCATCCAATCCTGTTGTCTCAGTTTTCATTGGCTTTTTTGACTTCTGTAACCCACTTTGACATAATCTTACTAACTGCGCGCTCAAAATCAAGATTTTGACTGGTGTGACGCCCCAAGACATCCAAGCGAGCCAAACCGAAGCCAATCCACACATGGCACCTGGTGCCCGAAACCCAGCAAATTGTCTCTGCAAAGGCTCCTTCCGATGCTCCATGGGCCAGGACTCCATAGCCTCACGGAGGTCCCCCACGCGCACCGAAGGCTAACCTGAAGCCCTAAGCCCTAGAATCTAGGTTTAGGCTTCAGGGTTTCGGGTCTCAGCCCAGGTCCCAACAACCACATGTCCCTGGCCCTCTAGACGCTTGGAAGAGTACAATCCCCTTCGACCCAAGAGGCCGAAACGCAACATATCCCAAGGGCCTGCCTGGTATTCCAAGCTCCTATCGGAAACCCTAAACCCTATAAACCCTAGACCCTAGACCCTAAACGCTAAAACCCGAAACCCTAAACGCTAAACCCTAGACACTTAGGGGTTTAAGTGTTCAGGGCTTGGGGATCCTCCCCTTGGGGCCTGAGGGCTTGAGGCTTGGGGTTTAGGAATCGGGGGTTAGCTCAGGAATTTGGGTTTAATTAGGGCTCAAGGTTTCGCAGTTTAAGGATTTTAGGGCTCAGGAGACTTAGGTTTAGGGTTTAGGGTGTTCAGGGTTTAGGGTTTAGAGTTAGGGTTTAGGGTTTACACACAACCACAATGGACAGCAAAGGGGTAAATGCGCCAATAGAGGGTATAGGGTTTGTGCAAAATCCAAACCAGATAGAGGTTGGCAGGGCCAACGAAACAGACGCCAAAACACCGAGCCCAGACCTTTGAACCCCCCCAGGCAGCCGGAACAACAACAAGCTATCGAAACCCTAAACGGCGGATCCAGAGTATGGGCTCCCTTAATTGGGTCCCTTGCGAGATAAACCTTATATACACTATATATATATATATATAACAAGGACTCATTCTTCGGATCCCTATAAACAAGCCTTAAGGGACATAGTTAGGGCCCATGGTTCCAACCGTAGACCGAAATTTCGGAGCCGACCTGCCTGGGCCCGCCGGAAGGCTGTGCTACCACGGTGCACACTGCGAACAGGGCTGCTGGAAGCTCTTCTTTTTTTTGCCAGGTTAGAAGTTTGTGGGATTCGTGAAGGCTACTTTATGACTTTATGTTTGGGACTTAGGGTTCAGAGCTTAAGGTTTAGGGTTCAGGGTGCAACGCTGGGTTTAAACTTGGTGCTTCTGCTGCAAGCCCCTAAACCCTAAACCCTAAACCCTAAACCCTAAACCCTAAACCCTAAACCCTGAACCCTGAACCCTGAACCCTGAACCCTGAACCCTGAACCCTGAACCCTGAACACTGAACCCTGAACCCTGAAGCCTGAACCCTGAACCCTGAACCTGAACCCTGAACCCTGAACCCTGAACCCTGAACCCTGAACCCTGAACCCTGAACCCTGAACCCTGAACCTGAACCCTGAACCCTGAACCCTGAACCCTGAACCCTAAACCCTAAACTCTAAACCCTAGACCCTGAACCCTGAACCCTGAACCCTGAACCCTGAACCCTAAACCCTGAACCCTGAACCCTGAACCCGAAGCCCTGAAAAGCCCCAAAACAAGGGCTTGTTGGAGGCTGCTGAGCTGGAGGCTGTCCCTCTGGGCAGCTTGCTGAGATCATTGAAGAGTGCACTCTTGTCTAGTAGTTTGCAGAATGCAAATACACACCGAAGTACATACATGAATGTAAATCGGTCGTTCTCTCTGTCTCCTCTCTCTCGCTCTCTCTCGCTCTCTCTCTCTCTCTCTCTCTCTCTCTCTCTCTCTCTATGCATACACACACACTTTCTTTTGTGTTGTGCGGTGTTATGGTCTACTACATTTCACATGAATGCGTAGCAAAATATGACATGCTTGACCCGATATGCTCGTTATACTAATATGCATTCCTGCACTTTCCCAGTTGTCCACCATTTGGGGTGAATGTTCCTTTGACTATCATATCTTAAATATGTAATTGCTGAATTTTAAGCTGGGATCCAAGACCCGATAATTACTTGAGATTCCACGTTTCCCGGGAAAAGCTGAAGATCCAAATCCCAGTACTGAACTTCAATGCCTTGGCTGGATCCAAGATTTCGGGCTTCCAGCTTCTCCCGAAACCTTGAATCGTGAATCCTGGATCCAACCAATTGCAAGTCTCCAAGTATTGAAGTTCAACTTTTGGCCGGTTCCAAGGTTTAAGATTTTCAGGTATCCCGCGAATCTTGAATCTTGAACCTTGGGTTTGAAATTCATTCGCCCTGCAATCTTGAACCTTAATTCCGGCCAAAATGTTGAAGTTCAATATTCGCTTTTGCATGCTTCTTTACTCTCCTAGATCGAATTCAGAAACGCTTCCCCCACAGGATCTGCGTTTTGATGTCAGGAGCTTTCTTGGCTGTACGTGGCGTTTCGGTCCGAGCTTGGAGCGTGACAAAAGCGAAACATGTTCTTCGCTAGGTGTCAAGATGTTCGGCTCTCTTAATTCGCTCTGTATTCAACTTGCTGCTGGAGTATGGTTGAATTGGAATAGCAGAGCCCGGCCGAGTTTCGGAAGCTCCGCCTAGCCATTGAACCACAACACCTTTCGTTCCCCCCATTCTTCCCCCCCCATTCTTCCCTCCCCCCCCCCCCTAGGAATTCCTGGCTGAATTGCCAGCTGCAGCCAGTAAGCAACTAAGCCAATTGGCTGCAGCGGCCACTTTTGGGACCCCCAAAGACCTCCCCCCCAAACGCACACTGAGATCCCTCGGACATTCCCTTGACTTCCTTGGGATGCTCAAATTTTTAAAAACAACGACTTAGCTATTGAAATCACTCCACTCTGGTAGGAATTCTCAACTGCATCAGGTCCCACTGCCCCACACTGTCCCAGAACTGTGCCACGCATCTATAGGACGGGCCTTGCAGGCTCGTCGACGTCCATGTGATGCATCACCTGCACTTCCTAAACTCACGTCGCAATCAAGAAACCCGTTCGCATGCATGAAGACTATGTAATTATAACTCAAAACTCTCCCAACCCCTGAAACCCTAAAATCCTAAACTCAACCCCCGCGCACTAGCGGGAGCGGGTGTGGGGGGGGAGCGGCGGTGGGGGGGGGGGGGGGCAACCCGTTCTCCTAATCAATGCAGGGGGGCAACCCTACACCCTACTATCCTAATACTCGCATACCCTCATGTCCTCATACCTTCATACCCAATACCCCTAAACCCTAGGGGGGGCGGGGGGGAGGGAGGGCTAATCAAACGCCCAAACCCGGACCCCCTCAGCCCCAAACCGTATACAACCCCCCCCCCCCCCCCAGGAACCAACCTGTGCCCGAAGGAACCGAAAACCGCGATTTATCCCCAAAACGATACTCCCTAAACCCTCAAAACCTGCAACCCCTAAGAAACCTGCAACCCCTAAGAATGCAACCCCCTAAGACCCAAAGAAGCCAAGTGGCCAGTGCTCGCAATCGGAGAGGCGCCCCCGCCGCCCGACGCCGCAGCTCGCGGACAGTCAGGGCATCCTCTTAGCTTGATTCTCAGGTCCCCGCATGGGGGGGGGGAACAGCAGACCTGAAGTGTAGGTCATTTGCCCCTTATGTGGTTTAGGGTTTAGGGTTTAGGGTTTAGGGTTTAGGGTTTAGGGTTTAGGGTTTAGGGTTTAGGGTTTAGGGTTAGGGTTCAGGGTTTAGGCTTCAGGGTTTAGGGTTGAGGGTTTAGGGTTTAGGGTTTAGAAAGGCAATCTGATGCAGGCTTTTGGGGTTCCTAGGGCTTCCAAGGCCTGAGGTTTCTGGCGGTGACAGGAGCCCTGAGCATGAAGTCCCGCAAGAGCGGCCTGCAAGGTGTATCCATGAGGATGCTTGCCCTCTAAATTCTGAACCCCTGAACCCCTGAACCCTGAACCCCTGAACACTAAACCCTGAACCCTAAACCCTAGACCCAGAACCCTAAACCCTACAGCCTAACCCTCAACCCTAGACCCAGAAACCTAAACCTAACTCCTACAGCGTAACCCTAACCCTAAACCCAGAACCCTAAACCCTACAGCCTCACCCTAAACCCTAAACCCTAAACCGCAACCGCCTCCCCCTCCCGCCCCCTCTGCAGAAGCTCCTGAAGCGGCAGGCGGTCCTCTGACACTGTGGGTTTCATCGAGTTCTGCTATCTTGTAGAGTGTGAGCATGCACCCACCATGGGTTAGGTTGCCCCCCTAAACCCTAAACCCAAAACCCAAAACCCTAAACCCATTGATTTAGGTTCATTAGGGTTGGGTTGCCCAGTCACCGAAGAAGTGAGCAAAAGTGGTGTGTTGTCTTTCAAGGGATGGAAACCTGGAGGCCTGCACCCCAAAGCGTAAGGAGAAATCAGGGGTCGAAACCCTAACACATATGAGTTTGACGGCTTCAAGGGTGTAGGAACTGGTGGGGGCCAGGAGCATGCACCTCCTCCATCCCCTTTGACTCTTGACGCGGCGACTTGCGTGAAAATTTATTGAGACTGGTGGCTGATCCACCTAGGGTTTAGGGTTTCGGGTTTAGAGTTTAGGGTTTAGAGTTTAAGGTTTAGAATTTAGAGTTTACATTTTAGAGTTTAGGGTTTAGATTTTCGGGTTTCGAGTTTAGGGTTTAGAGTTTCAGGCTTAGAGCTTAGGGTTTCGGGATGCACTGTGGTGACACGAAGGGGCATGACAGCACGTGGCGGGCATGAAGATGCCTCAAACATATACCTGCAGGCCATCGCTGGAATTCAAGTAGCCAACGAGCGCTGCCAGGACGCGTTTGTCAGACAGGATGCCGAAATGCGAGCAATTCGGGAAGATCTGGGTTTCGACCGACGGCGACTGTGGCCAAACATCTTCCACTTGCTTTAAGGAGAGCAAGTTGACCAAGCCGTCCCCATCTCCATACACTGTTTTCCTAGTTCATGGTTAGGAGAATATTAAAACTTGACATGTTTATCCCGTATTGGGTTTAAGTACCCTTAAGGGTGTAAAATGTTACCCAACTACGACAAAGTTTCGTGGGGGCTTTGTCAAAACCCACGGTAAGGTCTGTGTCGAAGACGAAGCTGTCTGCGGTTTTGACGCCAGTGGAATACCAGTTCTGCATCGGCACATTCTTGGGCGGATGCTGTACCTGGACCGGGGTTAAAAGAGCCCTACCTAGGTTTCCCAGATTACCAGGTTTTGCTTTGAGGGAGTTGCAAAAGGGAACCCAAGCCCCCCCTTCCCCGAAACACACAAGAGAGAAGCAACCCAGGAGGCAAAGCAATTCTTCGGAATTCTTGCAGCCAGCGTACCTCCACCCAGGGGCCCTGCAACTTGGGGAAAAGCGATGCAGTTTGATTCCCTCCAGATTGAGGGCCGATGTGGCGCAGCATCTCGGGAAGATCACTGGCAGTGTAGTTGCGCGAGGGGGTGACGACCAAGGTTCTGTCGCCGTAGGCTTTGGGGTGTGGTGCGATCCACACGCCGCCTCAGAATGCGGAAGTAGCCCGGCCGTGTCTCGGCCGTGCTTTCGGTGGTTAAAGTTGAGAGTATGTACTGGTCTGGTAAGCAATGGCTTGATGAGTCAGCATATCATGGGGATTAGGGACTTACAATATAGCCCTTTTTGAGAGTGATACAGGGGGGCATCAGGACTCACATCCTTGATAAGAGCCACTAAGAAGAAATAAATCTCTCATCCCTCAACAGCCTAAATCCTAAATCCCAAGCCCTAGACCCTAAACCCCTAGACCCTCTCCGGAGAACTTCATTTCGCGAAACCTAAGCCTAAACCCAAAAACCACTAAACTTCCCTAAAGTCACTATTCGCAAAAGCCTTGCCTAAATCCCCAAAACTGTGCAAACAACGGTGCTTTTGTTGGCTTCGGGCTATTTTTCCTACCCTCGGTGTGGGGTTGCTAGATTTTATGATAAACTCTTCTCCTCGCCCGGTCTACTCCTCGGCCATCACCCGTATCCCACCCCAGAGTATCCCCAAACAATCCCTGGAGTGCCCCACCCCAGATTATCCCAGAGACATGCCGCAGTCCCCAGCAGTGCCCAACCCCAGAGTATCGTATCGCCAAACTTCACAGGGGGGCTTTCGGCATTAAAACCCTAAACCCAAAACCCAAAACCCTAAACCCTAAACCCTAAACCCTAAACCCTGCTGAACTGAAATCCGCGGGCTGCTAGCATTGACCTGGACCCGCTTCACGTAGTCATGCGGGACCAACCTCGGCTTCCCAGTCTTAGGGTTCAGGGTCTAGTTTAGGGTTTAGGGTTTAGGGTTTAGGGTTTAGGGTTTAGGGTTTAGGGTTTAGGGTTTAGGGTTTAGGGTTTAGGGTTTAGGGTTTAGGGTTTAGGGTTTAGGGTTTAGGGTTTAGGGTTTAGGGTTTAGGGTTTAGGCTTCAGGGTCTAGGATTTAGGCTGAGAATGTTGGGTGTAGAGTTCAGGGTGTAGGGAAACAACCTGGGTCGCCGTTGAGCTTGACATAGGCAACCACAGCAGGAGAATTCTTCGCGACAAAGCCCTATTAAATAGAGGTTCCCTACCGGCAACGCTGGGGCCCTCAAAAAGCCGCACAAGCCGGAAAGACTAAACGCCCCAAAGCACTACATACTAAAACCCCATAAGCCCTAAACCCTAAAATCTACAACCCAGAAGCCCGAAACAACCACATTCCCCTCAGCCCTACACCCGAAACCCCAGATGCCCAAAAACCTTAGATCCCCTTAACCCTGGTTGATGTCCCAGCTAAACCCTAAAACCTAAACCCTCTCTGCCATACATTTTTTACCTGAACTGAACTTCAGAATTTGGCCGCTTTATTTTCAGAATTTGGCCGCTTTAAATTTCGAATTTGGCCAGCATCAGGCTAAAGGCCAATTAAATTTCAGAATTTGGCCGCTTTATTTTCAGAATTTGGCCGCTTGATTTTCAGAATTTGGCCGCTTTGTTTTCAGAATTTGGCCGCTTCATTATCAGACTTTGGCCGCATTTTGCTTTCTCAATGTTATGGGATTCTCTGGGTGGGTGGGTATTATATTAGAGCCGTAAATAAAGCTTTACCATAAAACTGCTCGACCCTAAACCCTAAACCCTAAACCCTAAACCCTAAACCCTAAACCCTAAACCCTAAACCCTAAACCCTTGAGGTCCCAGCTGCCAGCTGGGCAAGCCCAAGTTCCAACCACCAAGGTACGCGCTGACTTGAACGATTCCACCCATCCTGGGCTAGGGTTTAGGGTTTAGGGTTTAGGGTTTAGGGTTTAGGGTTGAGGGTTGAGGGTTGAGGGTTGAGGGTTGAGGGTTGAGGGTTGAGGGTTGAGGGTTGAGGGTTGAAGGTTGAAGGTTGAAGGGTTGAGGGCTGTACATAAAGAAAAGGGTTCAGTTCGCTTGGTCTAAGGGGCCCTAAACCCTAAACCCTAAACCCTAAACCCTAAACCCTAAACCCTAAACCCTAAACCCTAAACCCTAAACCCTAAACCCTAAACCCTAAATCCTGAATAAGCTTACCACTGGCATCCTGGCATCCAGGGGCCGGACAGCGCCACCCAACCATGAATGTGTTTGGCCCGCCAAGCCTCACCTGTTGGGGTTTAGGGTTTAGGGTTTAGGGTTTAGGGTTTAGGGTTTAGGGTTTAGGGTTTAGGGATGTTCCCGCTTATACCAACAGTCCTGAATAGGGATTATGTGTACCCCCCCCCATTATCAGCCCTATTAAGGACTGTTGGTATAAGGGGGAACATCCCAACTCAGCTGGAAAGAAAAGGTGGAGTTGAGACTTGGGGGTTTTGGAGTTCAGGGTTTTAGGATAGAAGCGCTAGGTCTGTGAGCTCTTAACCCGTGAAGGAGCTGCAATTGAGTTACAAACATTCATAGGGGAGTATCTTCACGAAGATTCATTAAGGTGACAACGGAGGGTCCTTAGCAGGAACCCAGTCACTGACGTACTTGTGGAAGAAGTACAGCATAGTAGGACATCCTGCAGGTGCCAGGTTGGTTGGTTGGCCAGGCTTCCCGGCCCCAACTAGTGCCACCCCAGGCTACCCTACCCCTGCCCCCCCCCCCCCCCCCCCCCCCCCCCCCCCTCCCAAACCCTAAGCCCTAAACCGCTCCTAGCGAATGTGAAAGAACAACTGCTCGTTCACCACTTGCCTCTGCCAAAGAAGATCAAGCAAGGGACTGACACAAGCAACATCGTCACAAGTTCTATCCCATTGTGTAAGGATCTCTTCTGCAGATCTTGATGGTCCGCGCCATCGTGTGGGGGCAGGGGTATGCCATGAACCATACAACACAAGTTCCGGCGAAACTGACACTGGGTTCAACGAGTATTTAGGAAAGATAACAGGCAACCGCTTTTGGGCCAAAGTGGATTACGCAAATAGGGAACCCTAGCCACCAAAAAAGGTACCAAAACACTCGTCCTGCGGGTTTAGAGTTAAGGGTTTCGGGGAACGAAGAATGCATAAAGACAGAGGAGAAACAGCTGTCTTCGCTCCCCATCATGCGGTCAGTGCCCATTCTTGACACCCCGAAACATGCGAGGATGTCATCACAGGGACCACCAACAGCGGGCGGGTTTTTTGGGAGAGCGAACTGTGCATCGATCGAGTCTGTAGCATTCGACGTGCTTAATTCATGTGCAAAGGCATTTGCGTGCGAGCGTTCTGCTTGCCTTACGCCATCCGTAACTGACGTTCGCGATACAGACTGCTTTGCCACGTGGCGTGCAAAACCAATTCTCGCAAAACATTTCTCAACTTTATACAGCAAGAAGGAAATTTTTCGGTTTCAGAGTTTGCAACCGAAGTACAGGGAAACCCTAAGCCCAAAGGCAATGGGCACCACGACTTTGCGTCCTGACGGTCCTAGATACCCAACATCAGCTTAGACCCGCCCACCTGGACGGCATTCTCGATGAGCTCCTGTAGCTGCTGGTAGTATCCCCCTACACCATTGGCCGGGTTCGCATGCGCGTCGCCC
The DNA here is from genome assembly GCA_905221605.1 of Symbiodinium natans. NCBI lineage: Eukaryota > Dinophyceae > Suessiales > Symbiodiniaceae > Symbiodinium > Symbiodinium natans. The sequence goes on from CAJNDS010002150.1 coordinate 170,371, forward strand.
GCCAATCGCCAGTCGTAAGGAGCCAGGAACACATCCGTCCCAAGTTCGTACCTCTACACATCGACCATGACATTTGCCAGTAGTGAGTCCGTGCTGCTCTGACAATCAAAAGGTAAGCTCCACACCCCAGCTCCCCATGCAGATGCTGCAGCATCTTGTCAAACTGGTAGCTGTATAGGATGTCCTGCACATGTTCACGGTTCCTGCTGCTACGGTAGCCGCCTTCTGGCATCAATCATGATCAAAGAGGAGCCTAACACAGTAGCAACATTGTCCCCTCACGGCCGCGATGCAAGACGAACTTCAACTACCCTAATTGCAGCCATTCTAGCAGCACACATCCATGGCACAGAGATGCAGGATGAAGCTATGGCTCAACGAGGCTTTCCGAAAGAATGCTTGTGGGAAGTCCTTGTGGGATCTGCCCGGCTCTGTGCCATTTCCCCAGCCAAGCACTCGTAGCTTGATCCCCGGCAAGTTCCTGAGCCACTGACACTCTAGCCCTAAACCCTAAACCCTAAACCTAGACCCTAATAGCGAGCCACTGAGACCAATCGCGCACATGAAATCCACTAATACAACTGCGCGTCGAGTAGGTTTCCCGGACTGCGTCGTAGGTCAAGCTGAGGCGAGCAACCAAGCAATCGATTTCAACGGGCAGCGCTTGCACCTCGCAGCTCGGGTTTAGGTGTAGACTTGTGCTGTAATCCACAGGACGCAATTCAGTCTTCTTTCGGGCCAAAGCAAGCGCAGCAACCCCATGAGACCGTGGCATGAGAAAAAGGGGTGCACGAAGTGAAGTCGTCCGAGAGCCCGAGGGGCCGGAAAGTAGCCCTTAAGCCACATGTCAGGCGAAACACAGCGAAGCATCAAGAAAGCGAGCTAGGGGGACCGAAGAAAGCCGTTAAGAAAGAGGGTTGGGGGGCGGGGGGGTGCACGCGGGGGGGGGGGGGGGGTAGTGGGGCGCAGCAGGATGCCTCTTGCTCGGCTTCGCTTTCGGCCACTGCGTCCCCTGCCCTCCAAAAACTGGCCTTTTTGCCCCATCAACCCGTATTCGCGTTTTTCCTACTCTTGCTTCGCCTTGTAACCCTCCCCTAAGGAGCCAGCCTCGCTGTCGCATAGGATCGTATTGCCTCGTTTTCGATGCATTGTCAGTATGTGAGGCAAGCCTGCCTGCTTCCGGCCTCACCCCCTTGCCATGGTACTCACCCCCTTGCCATGGTAATCTTTGTCCTCATTTGCCCCCTTACCTACGCCCTTCCCAATAGCCTACAGCATGCGATCCTGTCAGCAGAAACAGCTTCCCACTTCCTGCAGAATGCATCCCTTCCATGAGGACCTGGACTTGGCCACATCTGAACGCGCAAGCGCATCCTTTGCATGAGGCTTGGGAAGCATCATAGTCATCTCTCCAAGTGCAGAAGCTTTCTTGATCATATTTTCACCCACTCTCTCCCCCCCCAACCCTGCAATCCATCCCCTACCTCCGAAGAGCTAACCTTGCCGCCCCATCGCCTGGTATTGCTTCCACTTTTTCAAGCCCTAGACCCTGAGCACTACGTCCTGTATGCTGCATGGAACGTGCGGCGGCAGGCCCGACCGAGGCAGGTCGTGTAGCATTAACATTAGTCATACTAGCATGTACATGTATAGACATATATATATATAGAGAGAGAGAGAAAGACTACTGTATGTCTGTATGTAGGTCATAGTGACAATAATCATGTTTTGCGATATACCTAGCTCAAACAGCAACCCAACCTTGGAGGAGCAGGGGAGTTGCGAAAACCTTTGTACAAGTACGAGTGGGGGGGGGGGGCGTGTTGAAGCTGCAGTCTCCTGATGCTTTAGGGTCCAGGGCTTAGGAATTGGGAATGATGTGAATTTTTGTAAACCAAAAACGCGAGAGAATGCCAAACATCATGAGTTGCTATGTTGTGCTTCTAGTCGAAGGTGACAGACTCCTTGAGGCCACGACAAACCCTCCAACGACAAGAATACAAAAAAGGGAACACAGACTGCAGCCCCGGCGCTGGGCTCACCCAGACTTGCATCCAGTCAACTCCGGTGTTGCGCTTGCACCACATGTGAGGCATGACAGCTTCATGCTCCTGGACTTGCAGCGGGCTTCCAGTTAACCCGGGGACTAGGATCAGTGGACGGTTCGACGCGGCATCCGCTTCTCGCGCGCAGAGGCCCAGCAGCCATGGCAAAAAGAACTTCATGATTCTAACGGACTGTCGCGTCAGAGCTTGGGCCTCGGGCAGGAACAAAATTGCAGCAATCGTAGGGCCTCGTAGGGGTTCAAAAACCGCACGGTCAAAGGACCACTGGCAAAGAACACGAGCTGAGCTCTTCCTCGTCGCGGTCCAGGAACAGTCGCAGCATGGCGGACGACCTCGGAGCCGTAAGCGCCAGGGTAGAAGCAGGGCTTCTTTGGGACAACTGATCTCAGCTTCGATGTTTCCCTTGCTTCGGCCAGGCCAGCTATAGCAACTAAGGGCACAGGTTTCACTGGTGTGGGGATGGTGCTGTTCTGCTGGGTGTTGCGCACAAGAAGTAGGACTTTGGCTGACCGTGCGAGCGGTCCCCACCCTGTGCCACTGCTCTGGCAAGTTCATCTCAAACGAAACATACGTGAGGGTTTGCGAAAATAGGGGACCCCTAATATAGACCCCAAATAGTAGGATTCCTTAAACAAAAAGGACCCCAATAAGTTACCACCCCCCCCCCCCTAATTTCGGAAACCCCCACATCAGCAAATCAGCCAACGAGCCCCCGGTTCGGAGTGCAAGCGCCGGCCCAACTGGCTAACCACCTTTGGGAGCTCCTCTCTGCCAGTGACAACAATCCCCAACGAACACACCCCCCAAGATGTCCCAGCCTGCTCCAGTTCGAGTTCCACCCGCCTGGAAGTTCTAGCCTCGAACCCTGTGCACCTGATCCTGTTTCCTCAAGCCCAAACCCTGCGACCCGAAACTCACACCTGAAACCCCAAGGAATAAACTCACGGCCCTCAGCCCTCTGGCAAATCCCTCGAGCTCAAAGACTGCGTTCTCCAGAAACCTGAAAGAAAGGGATCTTAGCCAAAAAGGATAAGGGGAGAAGGGTAGTACTGGGCGTTCCAGTAGAAATGAACCCCGCACCTTGGCCTGCAAAAGCCTGCAGCCTAACCCCTGCACCCTCAATCCCCGAAAGTCCCAAAAGCCCTAAAGCCTCAAAACCTGGCACTTAAACCCCCCTGAACCCACCCTAAACCCAAAGCTCGAAACTTAACGCTTCCACCCTCAACCCTCAACCCTCAACCCTCAACCCTCAACCCTCAACCCTCAACCCTCAACCCCCCTGTACCCAAAGCTCGGAGACCTGTTGGAGCCGTGCGACTGAATGCCTTTCGCCTGGCAGAGGGCATTCCTCGGCAGACGTCAACTTCGGAGGCTCATGGTTCAGGGTTCAGGGTTCAGGGTTTAGGGTTTAGGGTTTAGGGTTCAGGGTTCAGGGTTCAGGGTTCAGGGTTTAGGGTTTAGGGTTTAGGGTTTAGGGTTTAGGGTTTAGGGTTTAGGGTTTAGGGTTTAGGGTTTAGGGCTTCGGGCTATTCGAGCTATTCGAGCTAATCGAGCTTAGGGAAACTCAGCTGCTCACTTGATATCCACGATGGATGGCAGCTCGGAGACCTCGTCCTCCTGGCAAAGCGCTCAACCCTGTAATCCAAAAGCCCCAAGCGCCCTGAACCTGCCAAACTTCTAAACCCCACGAACTACAAACCCTAAACCCCTAACCCCTAACCCCTAACCCCTAAACCCTAAACCCTAAACCCTAAACCCTAAACCCTAAACCCTAAACCCTAAACCCTAAACCCTAAACCCTCCCTGGAGCTTCAATTCCTCCTTGGGTGGTTTTTGGGCCGTAGGATGTTCAGGCCGTTCAGGCTTCGGGGCTAGGGTTTAGGGTTTAGAGTTGAGGGCTAGAAATCATTCTGGTAGAGGGTGTCTGAAAAAGCCTACTGCGGGACCGGAGATCCAGAAATGATTCTCTGAGTGCCTACTCTGTCAGGAGGGCATAACGGCATACATTGGCTGTGTTGTGTCAGAGTTGGTATTGAGGGACAACGACTGATAACGTGTGGGAGAAGATATTTTCGTGAGGTTGGAATCGCAGGTCACGTTGGGGCAATTTGTCGTTGGTTCATGTCATTCCTGAATATTCAACCCTGCTAACCCAGCAAAACCTGAATCCTCCCCAAAAGCTTTTTGAAGCAAGTCCAAAAGCCCTCAACACCATGAGGGCCTGAAAGCCTGCAATTCAAACATCGCAAGCGGTGGAAGCAATGGGCTTATAGGGTTTAGGGCGTGGGGTGCTCAACGCCCCCAAAAGTGGCAAAAGTGAGAGTTCGATTCGGAGCTGAGAATGTGGACAGCCTCAAAGAGTGTCAAGGTTCTACCTGAGCCAAGGCCTTCCTGTTGGTTTAGGGTTTAGGGTTTAGGGTCTAGGGTCTAGGGTTTACGGTTTGGGGTTTAGGGTTTAGGGTTTAGGGTTTTCCAAAGTTTAAACTAGTATAACCTTAAAACGAGTCGTAAAGAAACAAGGACACGGCGGTGCTGCCTTAAAGGAGTGGAAGGGCTCGCCGCTAATGGCGCCAACGATCTCGATATCTTCGAAGGCCATTGTAGCTCAAGCTCCCGGAGTTTGAGTTCGGACAATCCCGAGACTTCTGTAGGGTTTAGGGTTTAGGTTACACCTTAAACGTCCAAACTCAAACTAGAACTTCAGGGGGGGTTTCGGGCCATGGCAGAGGTTTGCAGAGATATGTCAATCAACTGCATCTCCGCTCGCGAGGTCTGGAACAAACCGACGATTACCCTAAACCCTAAACCCTAAACCCTAAACCCTAAACCCTAAACCGGGCTGGTGAGACGGAGAGACCAGAGCACTACGCCCTGAGGAGCCTGGAGTCGCAGCTCAACTTGCCAGATCCCCAGACCCTACGAACCCCAAGCCCAATAAACCCCCTTAGGCCCCTAAACCCTAAACCTTAAACCCTAAACCCTAAACCCCAAACCCTAAACCCTAAACCCTATAAGCCCCAAGCTCTTGCGATTTTCCGAGTGCATGCTCAAGAATAGCATGGGGCTTGTGTAAGGCTTGGGGAAACTAAGCCCTATAAACCTTGCATGACTAAACCCTACACCATTTAGGAGTTCGACCCAGAGATTCCCGCAACTTTCCTGTATTCAAGCCCCACACACACACAAGCCGAGAGCCAGACCCTAAACCCTAAACCCTAAACCCTAAACCCTAAACCCTAAACCCTAAACCCTAAACCCTAAACCCTAAACCCTCCGCTTCGGAAACCTTTGGGTCCAAGAGTCGAGACTGAGGGTTGAGGGCCTGGGGTTCAGGATTAATTTTGTAGGGTTTAGGGTGAACCAAGGACAACATACTCTACTACCATTTGCTTAAGAACCCCGAAAGAATAAACAACAATAATCCCTATAAAACCCTGAATAAGGAATAAATATTGATATTTTTTGGGGGGTTCTTAAGCAATAAGTAGTCTACCTGTGATGTGGGCAGCATTAAGGGGCTTGCCCCCCCCAACCCTAAACCCTGAACCCCCCCCGAACTGGCAGCCAGAAGCTCACCGCGAGCCATGAAGCCCTGTTTGTCGCCCGCCGCGTGACTCCGAAAGTCGTGTTGCACTTCTGGCCGGGATTGTGGCCCTAAACCCTAAACCCTAAACCCTAAACCCTAAACCCTAAACCCCAAACCCCAAACCCTAAACCCTAAACCCTAAACCCTAAACCCTAAACCCTAAACCCTAAACTCTAAAGCAGAGCGGCCCCGGCTTGAGGATCCACCTTGCGACTCTTGGCATCTCGGCTTTGTCGATACGAAAGGGCTTGCCCTCAACAGTCTACGGTTTACGTCTTAGGCTCTTGGGATGCTTTGGGTTTAGGGTTTAGGGTTTAGGGTTTAGGGTTTAGGGTTTAGGGTTTAGGGTTTAGGGTTTAGGGTTTAGGGTTTAGGGTTTAGGGTTTAGGGTTTAGGGTTTAGGGTTTAGGGTTTAGGGTTTAGGATTTATGGTTTTACAAGGTACAGGGCACGCTTGAAGGGTTGTAGGAATCTCTCTGTAGCAAGTTCGGCTTCGTGTTTGGCGGTCGGAGAGGAGATTGCCTACTCGGGCGGAGGGGATTATACCTTGCTTTCAAGAGAGTTTCTACTAAGCGCTGTAGCCGCGAGCCGAAAGCTGTGGACCTCCTAGTCTTCAGCGGCCCAAGAAGAGATTCAGCAGCATGGCCTGGGCTATGCAAGCAAGGGCTTCGGGCTTACAGGGCTTTAGGACTTTTGTGGTTTATCTCGAGGCTTCAAAAACTCTAAACCCTCGAGTCCTAGACATCCTAAGCCCTACACCAGCTCCGCGCCCTCCCATGGTCGACTGAAAAAGAGAACGATGTCAAGAAACGTAGGGTTGGGAGGGGGGGGTATTATTGTATGCTTCCAGAGGACCATGAGGGAATACTATGAGTTATGATTCCGACCCCTATGTTATGCCCATGTGAGCCCGGACGTCCAAAAGCACGATGGCTTCGCATTTTGCAGGCCCACGCGTCCAAAGGCACAGTTGCAAGGACCCCGAGTGCGGCCGCCCCCGCTTAGACGAGAGCGCGATGTCCGTCCAAAATGCGAACAAAAGCATTGGGAAAAATGCACAGCAGTGTGTTTAGGGAAGAGAGCCCAGGCTTTAGAACGACACAACGACACCATTTCTGTTTAGTCGGCTTTCGGGTTCAGGGCTGGACCTAGCTACACCCCACAAAGAAGCAAGGGTCATTCATAGGGAGCAAGTGCAGCTCGGGTAGTTTGTAATTTTCTTGTAAATGGGGGGGGGGGGGGGTATATTATAGGCTCCTGTAGTAGCGCTCTCCAAGGCACAACCCACCAAAGCGCCTCTTGAGCCCTCATGCACTCCGCGCATCGGCAAGAAGCCCCGGTTTGAGGAGGAAGGGCTTCGGGTCCAGAGTTTAGGGTTTCATAGTTTTAGGGCCGGCTTAGGGTTTTCATGTGGCCTTGAGGTTGCTATAAAAAAGCAAGGGTGCCCTCAAGAGGCTCCGAGCATGGCTTGCAGCAACTTTGCCGTGGGTCAAAGCGCCTTGCAGTTTCGGGTTTCGGCCCTAGCTTGCGACATTCGCCTCGAAACCCACAACAAGCCTAAACCACAAACCCCTAAACCGTAAACCCCTGAACCCTAAACCTACACCCGAGCCCGAAACCCTAAACCCAAAGCCTTCAATGCCAAGCCTCAAGGCCAAACTGTGCCTCCGGAGCCCGCGTTGGCTCCCCAGACTCTAAGCCCCCTCAACCCACGAAACTTCATGAACCCTAAAACCGTTGAACCCCCGAACAAACCCAATGAAACCTTGAAACCCTAACATAAGCGCTAAACCAAAAGCCGCCAACAACACCTAAAAAGCCCTAGACCCTAAACCCCTAACCCTAAACCCCGAAACCCCTAAGCCCCTAAACCCCTAACCCCTGAACCCATGAACCCCTAAACCCCTAAGCCCTCCATCATGTCCGCCGCGCCGCGAGGCGGCCGCTGGGGGCGGGCGCGGCAGATTTTTGTAGCAGCGAGGCGGCCTCGTACACCCGCCCTAAACCTAAACCCCGAAACCCTAAAACGCTACGAAGGGACCCCCGCCCTCCCCCCCCAAAAAAGAAAACAAGAGTGGATAAGCGCCCACTGGGAGATCAGCTACCATACCCTATGCCCCAAGCGCCAGCATTTGCTGCCCCGCCGCCCCCCCCCCCCCCCCCCCCCCCCCCCGATTCATGGTGGGTTTGGGGCTTTTGGGTTTAAGGTTTCTATCAGGGGAACATGGAGCTGGGGCTCAGAAAGTGCTGGCGAAAAAAGCGTGCCGATGGCTCAGTTCTCGAGGTGTGTCCTACACTCTAAACCCTAAACCCTAAACCTCATGCAACTTCAGAGTTGTGCTCGATCCGAGGCCTGCTGCATCCGGATGCGCGTATCCTGCCACTGGGAGGGTTCGCTTGAAGCACGGCTTTCATGGCATTAGGTACCCTAATCCATGTACGAACAAGGGCGTTTGGGTTGCTGCACCCTGTTCCGGATCATCGTCCTGTAAGTGGATCTGCTGGGTTTGCGGTTTCCTGGACCTATCGCTGAACATCTGATGGCCGAAAGTCCATGTCGAGTAGTTGTTTCGTGCTTGAGGGGTCGTTTTAGGAGCATCATAAGACCGGCTAATCCGACGACCCTGTATCACCCCCACATCTGCATGCAACTTGTTGTTTAGTATGCAGAGTTTTGGGTCTCAGACAGTCAGGACAGCATCTGCACGCTGGACTGGTAAGGGATGAGGGGGTTTGAGGAGTTTAGGGTTCAGGGTCACCCTAAGCCCTGAACCCCCAACATGCTAAGGGGTTCTTGGGGTACCAAACGCTAAGCCCTCAACCCTGACTCCGGGAACATCGTAAGCAACTACACCGTAACCTTGAACCGAACACTATCTCAACCTCCGCCGGCGTACTCCGTTTGCGAAGGCTTGACAACGTGAGGTGCCGTTGCGCCGGCTCATGAGGCTACCCTACTCACAAACCCTTAACCTTAAACCCTAAACCCTAAACGCTGAACCCTAAACCCTAAACCCTAAACCCTAAACCCTAAACCCTAAACCCTAAACCCTAAACCCTAAACCCTAAACCCTAAACCCTAAGCCCTAAGCCCTAAGCCCTAAGCCCTACACCCTAGCTAAGTGTAGCGCTCTGCTTCGAAGCATCAGGTGGCGACTGTAAGCTGCCCTCGAAGACACAGAGGGCAAGCCAAACTTTAAATCAAACGTACGAAGCGCACGTGAACGCAAAAAAACTATTCCGCAAACGTCCTCAGAAAACATGCCGGAATACATTCTTAAGCAAACCACCAATAGCATATTGTGCTCATAGACTAGAATGGAACGGTTAAGAATACAGGATGAGCCCAAAGTCCCGACCGCCAGCTCCTGTGACGTGGGCGTCTCATCGTCGCCTTCCTCGTCGCCCCCACCTCTCAACAAGTTGCCCTAAACCCTAAACCCTAAACCCTAGACCCTAAACCCTACACCCTAAACCCTAAATCCTAAGCCCTACACCCTAAACCTGAATCCTAAACCCTGAACGGATGATATGCAAGCTTCAGGGCCAACCCCCGGAGACCGACCCCTGTCCCCGAGGACCCTGAAGCCTAAACCCTAACCCTAAACCCTAAACCCTGAACCCTAAACCCTAAACCCTAAACCCCAAACCCTAAACCCTACTTCCATCCTGCCTGGGTTAGAGACGGTGGGCGGCTCCACGTCCTCTTCGGGGGCCAGCGTCGTCGTCGCCGTGGAGCCTAGCGAGCCGAGGTTACGTGGGACTTAAAAGGGTTGTCGTGTAGGAGTCCTTGAGAAGCCTCCAAGCCCCCCAATGGTTTCCTAGTTGGGTTGGGAAACCTTTGGAGACCCGGTTTTGGGAGGGGAGGGTTAGGGAGGAGTGGGACAAGCTGGAGGAGGTTCTGCATCAGGGTGTTGGGGGTAGAGGGCTTCAGGTTTTTGGGTTTTTTGGGTTTGGGCTTGAAGGCTTCGGGGCCTAAGGTTTAGGGCTCGGACGGCCTCTACATGCCCTAAACCTAGGCATCCCTGTGAGGCCCACCCCAGTTGGGCCCAAGCTTTCCACTTCAGGAACTCCTAGAGCTCCGAAAACCCAAGGAGCCTGAACCACGCTTATCCTCCCAGAGACCCTAAGCGTGTCAAACCAACACCCTCTAAAACCAAACGAGAGCCGTTCGAACCTCCTTCCGACCTCCTCCCCCCCCCCCCCCCCCCCTAGAGCAAACTTCGGACGAGGGTGCTGGTGGCTTTGGGCAGGTCCTCTTGACCTTCCAGCTCAGCCTGTGGCTTGAGCCTCGGTAGGGGTTTAGAGTTTCGGGGCCCCCTCGGGTTCAAGGCTTCATAGCAGGGCTTCGATGGCTTCAGTGGCTTAGGGGCTTGGGAGTGGTGGGCTCTAGGGGCTTAGGAGTCTAGGGCCTTGCTGGCTTCGGGTTTCTTGCGGGCTTCATGAGAAAGCGTCCAAGCCTTGCTGGGTTCCCAGGCATGGGCGCACCATCTTACAGTCCCTGAACCCTAAGACCCTCAAACTTGAACCCCCCCTCAAGGCCTAAACCCCTCAACGCCTAAACCCTAAACCCAGCAACCTCCCTAAACCCTAAACCCTAAACCCTAAAGCCTAAACCCCAAACCCCAAACCCTAAACCCTAAACCCTAAACCCCAAACCCTAAACCCTAACCCTAAACCCTAATCCTGACCCAGGGGCGCCGAGACAGCTGACCCGCTCTCGGCCGAGAGGGTGGAGATCTTGACCCCTTCGCTGATGCCCTGCAGGGGGTTTAGGGTTTAGGGGTTTAGGGTTTAGGGCTAGGGTTTAGGGTTTAGGGGTTTAGGGGTTTAGGGGTCTAGGGGTCTAGGGGTCTTGGGGTTTAGGTGTTTAGGGGTTTAGGGTTTAGGGGTTTAGGGGTCTAGGGGTCTAGGGGTCTTGGGGTTTAGGGGTCTAGGGGTCTTGGGGTTTAGGGTTAGGGGTTTAGGGGTTAGGGGTTTAGGGGTTTAGGGGTTTAGGGGTTTAGGGGTTTAGGGGTTTAGGGTTTAGGGGTTAGGGGTTTAGGGTTTAGGGTTTAGGGGTCTTGGGGTTTAGGTGTTTAGGGGTTTGGGGTTTAGGGGTTTGGGGGTTTAGGGGTTTAGGGGTTTAGGGGTTTAGGGGTTTAGGGGTTTAGGGGTTTAGGGGTTTAGGGTTTAGGGGTTTAGGTGTTTAGGGGTTTAGGGGTTTAGGGGTTTAAGGGTTTAGGGTTTGCGGTTGGGCCTTCAGTGGACTGCGGCCCCAAAAGCAAGGCAACCGGTGAAGGTTCTAGACAACTGCATCGACAGACACATGGGGGTTTCCGAAAATCGGGGTACCTAAACCTTACACCCTAAACCCTACACCCTAACCCTAAACCCTAAACCCTTATCACAAGGAACCCCACATACCTGAGACCGGGGAAGCTCAAGGCGGCGGGAAACCGGGAACCTCATCAGGATGCATCTACTGAACCCAAGCCCTGGATCGTTGGGCGTGGCACCATCACGTACAGCCCCTACACCCTAAAGCCTAGACACCTAAACCCTAAACCCTAAGCCCTAAACCCTAAACCCAGAGGAGGGCGGCAGCCTGATCCATGAGGAGATCTTGCAGCTTAAGCTCCTTGCTGTGTCCCACATGGTCTGGGGTCGGGAAGGGGGGGGGGGGACGGCAGGGGGGGATGCGAGGGGCAGCTGTGTCAAGGGTTTTCAGGGCTTAGCATGTTTGTTATTATTATTATTATTATGATTATTATTATGATTATTATTATTACTATTATTGTAATTATTATTATTATTATTATTATTATTATTTCTTTCTATTTTCATGCTTTTGTTTCAGAGTCTTGATAGCGCCTCTAGGGGGCTTTAGCGGCTCTAGGGAGTAAGGCTGTTGTGCCTTTTGAAGCTTTAGCATGTTTGTGCAGAAAGCCCTGAAAGCCCGATGAGCGTCCTAGGTCCTCAAGCGAAGGCCTAGGTTCAGTAATGTGCCAAGGGTTTTTTTGGTTTAACTTTTAGGTTTTATGTGTAGGGTTCAGGGTTGATGCTTTTTGAGGTTGAGGGCTTTGGGGCTTTAGGGCTTGGTTCGTTCTTTCCAGCGTTTCTTCTCAGTCTGCGGTGGCCTTCAAGGAAAAGGGTGACGAGAGGCTGATGTCCTTATGGGATGAAGCTTCGCACACCGAACCATGCCGAACTGATCCATGCCATATGTAAGTTTGAAGGCGTGTCTGTGTCCCCTTGCCCATTCCCTCCTCAACCTCCTCACCCTGTCTCACCTTAGGTCTTCAGTTGCTGAATGTCCGCAACCCTAAACTTTTTAAATCCTGAACCATACAAGCCCTAAACCCCAAACAACTTCACTGCAACGCAAGGCGCTGCCAGGGACAGATCCAGGTTGTTCCTTGGGGTTCGGTTTAGAATTCTTCATTCAGGGTCCGGTGGGGGGGGGGTGTAGTTTGCCCGCCAAACTCGGAACTGAAAGGTCGATGTAGCTCACGACCCATCGGTGAGGTTCAGGGCATTTCGGGCTTGTTTAAGGAATGCTTGTTTTTATTGTTGAGGGTTTGCGGCTTCAGGCACCACGCCAAACAGAACAACTCTCGGGGTTTTGGGGCTTTTACCCTTCATACATGCTTCGAAGAGCACACGCCCGTGGCGCCAAGGTCTGTTTGGCAAAGGAGGTTGCGAAGTACTACGTCAGGTCAATATTCAAAAGGGTTTGCGGAGGCCTCCGTGAGGCAGGGGGGCCTCGAGCAGCCTCGAGGCTTCAGATCTCCAAGATCTTCCTCAAGAGCCCAAACCGTCAAAAGGGCCTGGAGCTAGGGGCGCCAAGGACTACGTGGGGCGCCGGACCCTCTCCCCATCTGCCCTTATCCGGGACATTACTAAATCAGACTACATCTCTGTGCGTGGTGCGCTCGCCTGCAAGTTTCGCTAGCGCTTGGAGGCTGGCTCAGCCGGGGCCTCCCTCGCAGGGTCGCACTGAGCGCTCGACCGGCCCACCTACCCCAAAACACTCCAAAAGCTTCTGGGTGACGAGGAACAAGTTTTGAACAGGGCTTTGCAGCTCTCATGTCGGGCTAGGGTTTGGTGTTGACTGTCAGACCTTCCTTGCCGCCAAGTCTCAGCCTCTGTGACAACTTCACGGCCCCGTCCACGGGATGTACGGGCCTCGGCTGATGTCTCGAAAGTTGAACGCCGGATAACCCCTCCTGGGCCGAGCTTAGAAGGGGCTGAAGCCTACTCAATTCCCCACCCCCGCTCCCTACCGTCTGACACTTAGGGCCCTTAGGGTTTAGGGCTATTGGGGATATTACAAAAAAAAGGGGTCTGCCATGCCGATCCTGTGTCGGATGTGGCTTGGGGAGCAAAGGGATTGGGGCCGCCCCTCAGCCCGAAACCCTGAACCCACAACCCTTCTGAAACCCTATTGGAAGAACTCTGCGAAACCGATATAAACCCTAAGCCACATCTCCGACGAGCTGCACGCGAATGACGTACCTGAGCCGAGGCTACGGATTCGGCTTGAGTGATTCGGGTTTCGCTTTGCTGTATCCGCAAACCCTAAGCAATGTACCCCACACCATGAACCGGTGCAAAGAGGAGGACTCAACAGCTCGAAACGCCAAAAATCCCGAAGCCCCAAGCTCCAAGGCCTTCTTGCCAAGCTATTCTTGTGAGCCCAAGCTCGACACAGTAGTATGTATAGGGTTTAAGGTTCCGGGTTTCGGCCAAACCCTAAACCCTAAACCCTAAACCCTAAACCCTAAACCCTAAACCCTAAACCCTAAACCCTATAAGCCCTTGACGCGGCCAGAGATGCCAGGCTGACACCTCGTCATCCTGGGCACCGCTGACGTCATAGTCCGGATCACCCTGCAGCCTGCATTTAGGGTTTAGGGTTTAGGGTTTAGGGTTTAGGGTTTAGGGTTTAGGGTTTAGGCTTTAGGGTTTAGGGTTTAGGGTTTAGGGTTTAGGGTTTAGGGTTTGGGGTTTAGGGTGTTGTTGCTTCTCTGTCTAGACTCTGGATCGACAGGTTTAGACTTCAACATGAGCCTTGCCTTGAAATCCCAAACTGGGTTGGCCTTTAACCCTTTGAACAAATATCTAGGGTCCCTTGTAAACCCGAACAGGAAAATATAAAAATGTCCCAAAAGCCAAACTAGTAAAGCCTCACAAGTCTTTCGCTCGCTTTCTAACAGAGAAAGCCGTGCCCGAAGCTTCAGCCCTCGACGCCCAACTGTTGCAGAGATGTGGGGGCGGCTTTCTGTTTGGGACCTTAAGGGGTTGAGGCCCATGTTCCCCACATCTGGAATTCATGAGCCAGTACTGAGCCGAAATGATACACGCTTCTAGTTCTGTATGAGAAGCCCTCACGGACACCCTCATCCGCGCTGCTGTTAGGGGGGTCTTCGGGTTGAAGGCCGAAGAGAAGGGCTTCTTAGGATTCATGAAGGAATGGAAGGCTGTAGGCTGTTGGGGTTTAAGAGCTTTGGGGGTTTACTGGGTGTTGCTTTAAAGCCCTTTGAAAACTATTTATGAATAGGTTCACTTAAAAGGGAAAGAAGGGAAAATTTAAATTATCCCAAAGCAATACCCAGTTTAGGGCTCAAACCGTATCGGGTGCTACCGGAGCGGCTCAAGCAGCAAGGCTTCATCATACATGCTCGCTTTGCCTCAGGGCGCCAAGGGAAATTCGGGCCAGCGTGCCCTTCAGAGACCCTGATTCTACCAGTTGAGGCCTGTTCCTTAAGTTAGAGGCCCGGGAAACCCTCACACTAAAGAGGACAATGAGGGCCATGCCGGGTATCCTTGCTGATAAACCCTAAACCCTAAACCCTAAACCCAAAGCCCAAAGCCCAAAGCCCAAAGCCCAAAGCCCTGAGCCCTGAGCCCTGAGCCCTAAGCCCTAAGCCCTAAGCCCGAAGCCCTAAACCCTAAACCCTAAACCCTGTCCGGTGGCACCCAAGTTTCTGCATAAACAAGTTCAGTCAAGAAGGAGACTCGGCACGGCCTGAGGGCGCCCTGGGGATTCAGGCTACGGAGCCCTGAGTTCCCAATCCGCTTAGGGTTTTAGGGTTTTAGAGTTTACAGGCTTTTAGGGCTTAGGGTTTATAGGGTTTTAGGGTTTATAGGGTTTTAGGGCTTAAAAGGGTTTATAGGGTTTTGGGCTTAATTAGGGTTTAAAGGGTTTTAGGGCTTAGGGTTTAAGGGTTTAAGGGTTTAGGGTTTGAGAGGGATTTAAGGCTCAGGGTTTATAGGGCTTATACGGCTTTAGGGTTTATAGTGTTTACAGGGTTTATAGGGTTTTAGGGCTTAGGGTTTTAGGGTTTTTGGGTGTTAGGATTTTGGGGTTTTAGGGTTTAGGGGACCCTGAAGCCCCAAACTTTGGGAATTCCGCACATTCAGTAGTTGTGCAAAAAAAATTTCGGGCCCGCCAAACCGGGGAACCAAATGGGATTTAAGGCATCTCGGTGACCTTGCTCTGTTGTGGTCCTTGCAAAAGTGGCGAGCCCCCGATGTAGGTACGAAGTGAGTGTCATTGGGAAACTCGGAGGCATATCCACATAATGCAGAGCAACTAGTGACTAGTGATTTGGCACAATGCACGGCCGCACACCAGCTGACGAGTGCAAACAGGGATTGTCGTCTCCGGCAAAATCGGCGCCGGGCTCGCTGGAGCCGCCTGGTGGGTGGTTGGTGTACGCTGCTGAGCCTGCACTTGCTCAGGAACCAATGTAGCTGATTTCCCAGGCCCTGTAGGTGCCGACGATGTATCACCACTTGTAGATGTAGCCAGGGCAGCAGGAGCTGATGTACCCTGTCGGGATGCAGTGGACTGTGGAGTAGTCGAGGTCAATGCATCTGGCGGCGATGTAGCAGGATGCGCCGTGTCCTGTACCACTCTCGCGGGATTTGCGAACAGGGCCGGCTCAGGGCTTAGGGTTTGATGGTTTTGGGGCTTAGGGTTTTAGAGGTGTGCAAAGGAAACAAAGACCTCAACAAAGGAAATATGGGTAGTAAGGGCATTCTCGGTTTTTGGGGGCTTGTAGGGTTTCACTGCGACGCGAAACAGCGACTGCGCAGTCGGGCGTACTCGGGCTTACTCGGGCTGCAGTGGCGGATGGTGGTCGCAATGTAGGATTTAAGGGTTATAAATTGGGGGGAAGCATCCCAAGTTAGAAAGGTTTAGATTCTGGGGTCTTGCGGCGTTCGGGGCATAGCCATTGTTGCGGTGTTCTGGGCACCTTATGGCTTGACAAGGCCCTCGCGCAGCCCGGAAAGGCCCGCAACGCTTTGCTCCCGAATCCCATGGTTTAGGCTTTACTTGGGATTCAGGGTTTATTTAAAAAAATATGGATTTAAGTTTAGGATTTACTTGGGATTTGGGGTTTATCAATGATTAAATCTAAGTTTAAAGTTTAGGGTTTAGGGCCGAGTCCAGAAATCTCGGCCCAGGTGCTGGGCATCAACGAGACCCGCACGCGGTCCTGCACAGTTGCTGGGAGTTTTTTGGGTTTGCGGCTTGTGGCTTGTTTGCCCATGGTCCGCTTCGAGGCTCATGAGCAGGGCAGGGTGAGAAGTAACCAGAGCTATGGCTAGCTACAAATGGCTGGTAGACCTGTAACCCTTAAACCCTTAAACCCTTAAACCCTTAAACCCTTAAACCCTTAAACCCTTAAACCCTTAAACCCTTAAACCCTTAAACCCTTAAACCCTTAACCCTACTAGGGTCATGACTAATCATATATATATATATATATGTATATATATAGGGAAGTAAGGAGCACCCTGCGCACAGCAGCTGAATGCACGATTGCCCCCCCCCCCCCCCTCCTGGCCACCTGGAAAAGCCGAAGTCTTTGCTTGCGTGCCGGGTGGGGCTTATAACCTTAAACCCTAAACCCCTAAACTCTAAACCCTAAACCCCTAAACCCTAAACCCCTAAAACCCTGAACCCTAATCTTTAGGACCCCTAGATAAGGATTACGGATTTGGGGTTTCGGGGGTGAGGCTTCGGGGCTGAGGAATTTGCAGGGGGTTCCAGGGGCCTCCGCGCCCCCCAAACAATGGCTCAGAGGATGCTGAAGCAGCCAAGTCTACAGTAGTGACCCCAAATCAAGGGCTTACGGTTTTAGGGGTTTAGGGTTTAGGGTTTAGGGTCAAGACTCTAAGCTCGAAGCTCCCGGGGTTCTATCCCAACCCGCTTTGAAGCAAAGCAGCTCCCGCCCCTCTCTGTTGGTCTGCGTGGTTTCGTGGTGCGGCGTAGGGTTTAGGGTGAGCTAGGGGGCTAATTTCTTTGGACTTTGACTTATTAGGGGGGCCCTGCATCCTAGACAATAGACCCTAAACTCTACATGATCAAGCCCTTTGGGTTTAGGGTTTAGGGTTTAGGGCTGTGACTGGCGCCTCTGGGACGTCGGCAATCTCCGCCAGCGCAAGCCTTCCGAGGCCACGACAAGGAGGCTGTGTACACACATCGACAAGTCACCGCGGACGGGTTTCCTGGCCTCTTGACTGCAATATGACGTATGTGCCTTATAAGGGTATATACGTCATGTTGTAGTCAAGAGGCTCAAAAAAGACATTGTTACCTAAGGCCCTTGAGCATGATGTATCTACATGGTATACTGTGAGAACCTCGAGATATCATGGTAGCCCAAAGTGCTTTAACCACTCCGCATGGATTCAACCAACCAAGCTTGCAAACTACGCACAAGAACGGCCTAGGCAAGGTAGATCTACCTTCTTGACCTTCTTGAGGCGTGGAACCCTGAACTCCTAAACCCTGAAACCCTGAAACCCTGAACCATGAAACCCTAAGCCTTCAAACCCTAAATAAACCCTCATAAACCCTAAATACACAAAACCAGAAATCTGCTACATCCCCCGACCCTGAACTCGGGGCGGACACGCCTCGTGCCGAGCTCAGCTCGCGGGTCCTCTCGCCAAGGGTTCCAAGTATGGGGCCTCGGGTTGAGGGTTGAGTGTTCAGGGTGTAGGGTTGAGGGTTGAGGGTTCCCCCTTATACTAGCAGTCCTTAGTAAGGATGATAATAGGGGGTACTAGAACCCCGGAACCCCGATGAAGGACTGTTAGTAGAAAGGGGAACATTCCAAGGTTGAGGGTGGAGGGGGGGCACCCTAAACCCTAAACCCTAAACCCTAAACCCTAAACCCTAAACCCTAAACCCTAAACCCTAAACCCTAAACCCTAAAGGGGGGCAGTTCAGGTGCTTGAGTGCTTGGGAGAGAGGGTGTGGGGTGATCTGGTGAGTCGGGCTGTGGGCGTACAGGACTTAGTGGTTTGGGCTGTTCAGGGTTGAGGGCTTGGCGCAGTTTAGGGTTTAGGATGCTGCAGTGAGTTTAGTTCATCCTTATGTCGAGTCCAGCTTTTATTCCAGTACTGAACCCAAAAGAAAAACTTGAAACACCGAAGTGTCCCAGGCAGAACACACCCCCGCTTGAGTTATCATTGGAGGCTCATTGGCGGCAGCTGGGCATGCGGTCAAAAGTATCCCCCCCCTAAACCCCGAGCCCTAAATCGTATGTAGAACTGCAGGTATCCTTATACTTGTAACCCTACTTACAGCCCTAAACCTCCCAGACGGCTTTGTGCATAGCCATGTAACAAAAGCAAGGTTTAGGGTTTACGGTTTAAGGTTTAGTGTCACCATAGGCCCTACCTCTCATTTTTACTCAGTGAACCTTCAACAAGGGCTCCGAGCCCAGGGAGCCCTAAAACCCTGTTTCATGTCTAGGGTTTATATAGGGTTTGGGTTTATGTAAGGACTAGGGCCCAGGGTTTATATAGGGTCTAGGGCTTCCTGCTTCGGGTTAGGGCTTACAGGGTTTCGGGTTTCGAGCTTCGGGCGTCGAATCAGCGACCTGAAACAAGGAACTAGGAGCCCAAGCGCCCTAAGACCATGGCACCCCTCCACCCGAACCCTAAACTGTAATCGCAAGTATTGTCGGGTGTTTAAGGCCACCCGAGACGCTAAACCCTAAACCCTAAACCCTAAACCCTAAACCCTAAACCCTACACCCTAAACCCTAAACCCTAAACCCTAAACCCTAAACCCTAAACCTACACCCTACACCCCAAACCCTGCACCCTAAGCAGGGCTTATAGGGGCTTCTGGGTTCCTTCTCGGGTCTTCAGGGGCTTTGTTGGACCCATCTTCCCTCAGCCGCTGGACTGAAGTCCTGAGAGAACTGGCGCGGGCTCGAAACGGAGAGTCGGAGCTCACCTCTTCTCTGAGCGGGTTCTTCGGGCTTTCGTGCTGGGTGGCGCTTAGGGCTTAGGGTGTATGATTAAGGGTTTAGGGTTTAGGGTTTAGGGTGCAGGGTTTAGGGTTCAGGTCTAAAGTTTAGAGTATGGGGTTCTGGGTTTCTACGGCCTTTTGTTTTGTTGCTTGCTCCGTTCTTAGGGGATCCAGTGTCCGTAGGGACGGCCTCAGTGCCAAGAAACGCAGCGCTTTAGGTTCAGGGTTTACAGGGCTTTGAGGGGTTTCTATTGTGAGTCCTCGAAGTTCTGAACCCCAGTCTGCTCCGAAACGCCTGTACTCAAAACTCCAAGCCCTAAAACCCTAAACCCTAAATCCCTAAACCCTAAACCCAAAACCCAAAACCCTAAACCCTAAACCCGAAATAAACCTTGTCCCGCGTTGCATCCCAAGCTCGTGGAAGCTTTTTATGCAGCCAACAACAGGTCATGCCCCAAACCCTCATCCTCTCCCCTACCTGGAGGCATGGATAGATGTAATAATCAGGCCTTGGAGTTTCGGATTCAAAAAGGTGGGGCTTGTGTAGCTTGTAGGGTTTGAGGGAGTTTTGCGCAGGGGCACTCAGCAACCATGGCTCGAGCTGAACCTTGCTCCTACTTACGACCCTACTTCTGATCATACCTGTGCACCTCCTCCGAATATGCCCCTCCCCAAAAGAAACGATGGATCCCCCATCCCCGCCAGTCCTCAACCCCAACCTCTCCTCCAAGTTTTCAAAACCCTAATCCCTTTGAGAGGCCTGTAACTCGCTGGTCAAAAGCGCCGTCGCCCTCGAAGCGAGAGGAAGGATACGAATGATTAGGGTTTAGGGTTTAGGGTTTAGGGTTTAGGGTTTAGGGTTTAGGGCTTAGGGTTTAGGGTTTAGGGCTTAGGGCTTAGGGTTTAGGGTTTAGAGTTTAGGGCTTAGGGTTTAGGGTTTAGGGCTTAGGAGCCCCTAAGGGTGTGGAGTTTAGGGGGCCTGAGACCTCTTTAGTCTTGGGTAGATGTGCAGAGGGTCCGCCGCCGCCGTCGATGTCAACGCCAAGAGGATTAAGGGTTTTTAGGATTGAGGGTTTAGGGGTTAAGGGAAAAGCCAAACAAGGATTAAGGGTTTTTAGGATTCAGGGTTTGGGGTTTAAGGGAAAAGCCAAACAAGGATTCAGTGTTGTTGTTGGGTTCAGGGTTTAGGATTTAAGGGAAAAGGGTCTGGGAGATCAAAGGCGGGAGTGCTGCCCATGTCAGTAAACCCGTGCCCTTAGCATTGAAAACAGCCCCTCGCGCCCTGGGGCCTCCCAACAAAGCTGCGCTTTCCAGGAGGGCTGGAGCCATTTTTTGGGGGTAGCTTCCCTTTAAAGCCCTTGAACCCTTGAAATGACTTCAGGATTCCTGGGCAGCATGTTCGAAAACAAAGGCCGCGCAAAAAGGGGCCCGGACTCGCAACACCATCTCCACGCAAAAAACCAAGAGCTTCGACGTCCAGAGCAAAAGCTCACATATGCCCGGACCCTTGA
This sequence comes from Symbiodinium natans, assembly GCA_905221605.1. Lineage (NCBI taxonomy): Eukaryota > Dinophyceae > Suessiales > Symbiodiniaceae > Symbiodinium > Symbiodinium natans. The sequence continues at coordinate 190,795 of CAJNDS010002150.1, forward strand.
ACAAGCTTAAGGACAGAAACAGCAGCCTTCGTCCCGAGCCGATAACACCCAAAGGGCACACCCTGGCCCGCGCCATGGCTTTGCGATTTTGGGGGCTTAGGGACTTGGCTCCCAAGCAGCCCACCGGCCTTCAGGTTTAGGGTTTAGGGTTTAGGGTTTAGGGTTTAGGGTTTAGGGTTTAGGGTTTAGGGTTTAGGGGTGTATCGGGTACAGAGATGCAACCAACACAGCAGGCCTGATCCCAGCCAGTCACGGCTGCTTTGCACATCATGCGCTTGACCTCGCTGGCGTCCCAGACCTGATTGCTCCCCAAGCCCTACAAGCCTAGACCCTGAATGGTTAAATCTCAAGTCCTTACTGTTGGTTAGCAGGGAATGAGGGAATGAGGGCCCCATGATACCCTTTAAGGGGTTATTCAGGGTACCTCATTCCCCCCATTCCCTACTAACCAACGGTAAGAGTCTTGCGGGAAGGGTCAAGGAACTGCATCTCATGCTTGGGGCAGTTTACCATCTCGGTGTAATGCTCCCATGTGGGCACGCAGAGTTTGCTCTAACTGGGTCCCTGTCTAGCTCGCTACTACGTGATATCCCTTACTTTGTAACTTTTCAGGAATGCGTACAGTGCAAGGAAATGAATCCACAAACCCTAAACCCTAAACCCTAAACCCTAAACCCTAAACCCTAAACCCTAAACCCTAAACCCTAAACCCAACTCAAACCAGCGGCTTGAGGGTGCTCACCGCTTCAAATGCCTTATCTTGGCCCAGCGGCGGCTGTAGCTGTTGCCCCCTCATGTTAAACTGCCTAAGCACCTATAAGTTTAGGGTTGGAATTAAAAACTCCCACGAGATCGAAGTTTGGTTTGGGTTGGCAGCAACCCGGGAAAACAAGGACACCCCTCGTTTCTGGAGAAGTTGCAGCTTGAAGGCATCTTAAAAAAGCCCACATCCTAAGCATGATGGTTTAGGGTTTAGGGTTTAGGGTTTAGGGTTTAAGGTTTAGGGTTGACCACACACTAAACTTTATAAAGGGCACTTAGAATCCTACGCTGCTCCCCCTTTTCCCGAAACCCCAAACCTCCAAGGTCAAGCATTATAAATCCTGAACCTGCCCAAAATTGAGCTCAGGGGTTTTGTAAATCCCGAACCCGATGAAGCAAAACTAGGCAGGTTTCCCAAGGATTTAGGATTTAGGATTTAGGGGGGCTGCAAAAGGGGGAGCCTCTCTTTTCAAGTCCAGCTTCTTCAGGCCTTAAACCCTAAACCCTAAACCCTAAGTCCTAAGTCCTAAGCCCTAAACTCTAAACCCTAAACCCTAAACCCTAAACCCTAAACCCTAAACCCTAAACCCTAAACCCTAAACCCTAAACCTTCCTGAGCCCCAAGCGGATAGGTCCGCGGCGCCCAGGTTCGCCCGGAGCCGCTCGGACATGCCTCCCACAGAAAAAAGGGCGTAGGATCGATTTCATGTAGGGTCGATCTGTTGAAAGGGCGTTTGAATGGCCTTCGCTTAAATGCCGTAAAGTTAAAAGAGTTTAGGGTTTTGCCGTAAACAGAGATGTTGCCGGCCACGCTGCTGCTGGCGCTCATGGCTGTCAGCGACTGCGCCAAGTCTCTGGCAGCGTCCTTGGCTTTAGGGTGCAGGATTCAGGGGGTTTCTAGCTTCTGAGGCGGCACCAGAAAACAAAAACTCCAAAAACCAGGACGTTTCAAATCTGACCCCATGAATCCTATTGTGCTTTAGGGTTTAGGGCTTATAAAGAGTGTGTCGGAGGGCTTAGGACTTGAAAGCCCTACATGCTACCGCCAGGAAGTTTCGGCGCACCTTCAGCTAGAACAACTCGAGAGGCAACCGGTAACAGATAACAGCCTGTCAAGGGTTTTTGAGGGTCATAGGGATAGTTAAGGCTTTAGGGTTTAGGGTTTAGGGTTTAGGGTTTAGGGACATACGCCCTAAACCCTAAACCCTAAACCCTAAACCCTAAACCCTAAACCCTAAACCCTAAACCCTAAACCCTAAACCCTAAACCCTAAACCCACCAAACTTGCTCCAAGCGACATCCGCCTCTGGGATGGTGGCCCTCGCCGGCGCCATAAGGGTAAACCTGAGGCAACTCATTCAGCTTGGGGGTTTGCGTGTCTACGGATTGGGGTCGGACTGACCTCGCGCAGGACGCCAGGAATTGAGAGGGCTTCGGTTTAAGGTTTACAGGGTTCAGGTTTAGGGTTTAGGGTTTAGGGTTTAGGGTGTAGGGTTTAGGGCTTAGGGTTTAGGGTTTAGGGTTCCGGGGTGGAGACCCTTTGGGCCCCAGCCACCTTCTTCTGTAAGTACGAAAACCGAGTAGGCACGCAACATCAAGACAAGGACGGATCTCCACAGTGTTGCCCGATGCTCATATAACCGCCTGTAGGCCCATAAACCCAACAAAGCCCCCCCCCACCCCCGCCGAAGCCTAAAGCCGAAAGCCGAAAGCCGAAAGCCGAAAGCCGAAAGCCGAAAGCCGAAAGCCGAAAGCCGAAAGCCTCAACCGTAAACCTCAAAGCCTCAACCCTAAACCCTAAACCCTAAACCCTAAACCCTAAACCCTAAACTCTAAGCCAGCTTTGACAAAACCAAAGCCCAGGAGCCAGGAGTCGAGGTCCTCTTTGGGGCCTGCGCAGGATGTGCGGTGCCGTTTTGAGCTCTAGGTATCCTGGCGCTCTAGGGTGTTTGTGGGCTTTAGGGGCTTTAGGGGTTTTAGGGGTTTTAGGGGTCTTCGGGTTTAGGGGTTTTAGGCGCTCTAGGGTGTTCGTGGGCTTTAGGGGTGTTAGGGTGTGTGGGGGCTTTAGGGGTTTTAGGGTGTTTGGGGGCTTTAGGGGTTTTAGGGTGTTTGGGGGTTTTAGGGTGTTTGGGGGCTTTAGGGGTTTTAGGGTGTTTGGGGGCTTTAGGGGTTTTAGGGTGTGTTAGGGTGTTTGGGGGCTTTAGGGGTATTAGGGGTTTTAGGGGTTTCAGGGGTTTTAGGGGTTTGAGGGTTTTAGGGTTTTAGGGTTTTTTAAGGGTTTTAGGGGTTTTAGGGTGCTTTAGGGGTTTTAGGGGTTTGGGGTTACGGGGTTTGAGGGTTTTGGGGTTTGAGGGTTTATTGGGTTCAAAACGCCCTACGCAGAATCAGGTGGGTGGTTTAGGGGCTTGAGGTTGAGAAGGCACTCAACTTACCACCATTCACTGAGCCAAGGGCGTGTCCTAGCCAAAGCAAAGAGCCGAAATTCAACCCTAAACCCTGAACCAGAGGCAACCCTACGCCGCAACTCCTAAACCCCAAAGCCCTGAAACCCCAAACCCTAAACCCTAAACCCTAAACCCTAAACCTTGAACTCTAAATCCCCAAGCACAGTTAACCCTGACCCCCTTACATCCTACACCCCTGAGACCTGAAGAGTTCAGTGCAGGATTTCAAGGAGGTTCGCCTTAGGGTTTAGGGTTTAGGGTTTAGGGTTTAGGGTTTAGGGTTTAGGGTTTAGGGTTTAGGGTTTAGGGTTTAGGGTTTAGGGTTTAGGGTCTGGGTTCCAAGGCACAAGGTTGCCTTTGGAAAGCTCAAGCTGTAGTTGTGACAGCTCTTAGGATCCGTAGCACGAACACTCTGCTCTCGTCGCGCAGCTGCCACTCGGAAGCTCGGAACTAGGTTTTGAAGTGGCCACTAACCCCAAATCTGAAATACCCTACACTCGTCACCCGAAACCATAAATCCCAAGCTCTAAGCCCCTAAACCCTAAACCCTTATAACCCCTAAACCCTAAAATAGCGGTGAGTCCGGGCGCCGCCGCGCCTGAGCCTGAGAAGACAAAACCCGCCATCAGCCCCCGGATCCCTCTTTAAACACCTGAAGTGGATTTAGGGTTTAGGGTTTAGGGTTTGGGGTTTAGGGTTTAGGGTTTAGGGTTTAGGGTTTAGGGCTGCCCCTTCATACCAGAACTCGCATCACCAGTGCCGCCGGTGCCTTCTTTGAGGTCCTGGTCTTCGGCCCTGGCAGATGTTGCGGCTTGATGGTTTTTGGTTTTGGGTTTGGGGTTCAGGGTTTAGGGTTTAGGGTCCCAGGGTTTAGGGGTTAGGGTTCCGAGTTTAGGGTCGCTTGATTGAGGAGTTAGGGCTTTCATGGTTCAGGGATTCGGATTTAGGGCTTTTGGAGCTTCAGGGCTTGGCGTTTTGGGGTTTAGGTGAGGGAGCTTTGGGACGTGTGCGCAGAATGAAAAGCTAAGTCCTGCGAAACTTGTTGAAGAAGTTCGGTTTAGGAGTTGAGAAGGCCTATACTATACGGGGTTCTTGGAAAATCGGTACACAAATTGTGCCCCTCTTGAGAAAGGACCATAGGTGGTTGAAGATGTATAAGAATGTATCAGAATGTAGACGCGAGAGCCGCGAGAATCGGGATGTGCCACCAGAGCCCAAGAAAAGGGTTTAGGGTTTAGGGTTTAGGGTTTAGGGTTTAGGGTTTAGGGTTTAGGGTTTAGGGTTTAGGGTTTAGGGTTGCGTCCATAGCTTGGGGCGTGAGGACTCTCAAGCGGCCCGGTGGCTTTTGGGAATTTGGGGAGCGGTTTTAGGCATCTTTCCGCCTGGCACCCATGTCACGCAGCCCCAACGCCGAATCCCAAGATCCTTCTACTTGTTTTTGGGGCCCGAAACCCCCAACATCCAACCCCCAACCCCCAACCTCCAACCCCCAACAACCCCCAACCCTAAACCCTAAACCCTAAACCTTAAACCCTAAACTCTAAAGCCTAAACCCTAAACCCGAAACCCAACTGCTCGTGCCAGGCGACTCGGTGGAGGCCTTTAAGGCCATGTTCGGCATCAGGGAGACGTGCACGCTGTCCTTGGCTTGGGGTCTTTGAGGCCGCGCGCTAATCAGTGGCTACTCAAGAGAAATGAAACTTAGGTTGGGGTTTGGGGTTTGGGGTTTGGGGTTCGGGGTTTCGGGTTTTGGGTTTGGGGCTTAGGGTTTAGGGTTTCGGGCTTAGGGTTTAGGGTTTAGGGTGCGCTACGGCAGCCGCGCTGCGTCTGCCACCTTCGCCTCCTCGGCGACAGTGCGCTGGACCGCCGCAAGGCCCTGGCGGTCGAAGTGGTTTGAGGGTTCAAGTTAGGGGTTTAGGGTTTAGGGTTTAGGGTTTAGGGTTTAGGGTTTAGGGTCTAGGGTCTAGGGTCTAGGGTTTAGGGTTTGGGGACATATGGGGGGTTTCCGAAAATGGGGGTAGCCTCTTCGGGGGTCTCTTTAAAGGGATTCTATTCGGGTCCTTAAGGTTAGGGTTTGGGGACATATGGGGTGTTTCCGTAGTTAGGGGTACCTTGTTGGGGGGAGGGGCCTTACCAAGGCGTTCCAAGGTCCATGGGTGAAAGTGGCCACCAGAAGCCATCTCGTGTAGACTTAGCTCTAGATGTTCTGGCTGGCTCTATAGCCTTCCGACCCTACTTATGCCCACCCATGCTTTGAAGTTCCGAGGTGGTTTCAAGTAGGTTTCTATGTACGCTGATTGACATACAAGTAGGAGCGCGAGCCGAAAGCAACCAATAACAAACAAAAAAACTTTTTTGGGACCTAGGACCCCCCAAAAACTGGTCAACAGGGCCCACTGAAACTTAATTACTCAAAGAACCCTAAGCCGTAAAACAACTGTCGACACCGGAAACCCTGAACCCACAAAGGTCAAAAAGCTGGGTAGGGTGCGGAGCCCGATCCCGTCCTCTGGGCGCTCGGCAAAGAGCAGCGGCTGTGGCACCGACATCTTCCTGTAGGGTTTAGGGTTTAGGGTTTAGGGTTTAGGGTTTAGGGTTTAGGGTTTAGGGTTTAGGGTTTAGGGTTTAGGGTTTAGGGTTTAGGGTTTAGGGTTTAAGGGTTTAGGGTTTAGGGTTCAGGGTTTAGGAAAGAAAGGCCAGGTTGCAAGCTGCTTGGGGGTTTAGGGGTTTGAGCCCTCAACCCTTAGCAAAGCCCTGTCTGGACAAGGTTGGTACGAGGAGCTACGCGGATGACATTCTGCCAGCGGCTAGCGCAGACCCCCAACAGTGCAGTTTGCGAGCCCAAACGTCCAAAGCGAGGACGGTTTCGCATTCCGCGAGCCCAGACGTCCAAAAAGCGATGACAGTTGCGAGGACACGGAACGCCCAAAGGCGAGAACCTAGGCGAGAGTGCGATGTTCGCCAAAATGTGAGCACACCTCGAGAGAAGACCATGGCCCACAGCGCGGGCGCCACGCCTACTAGCCGAGCTAGCCCCTCCTACCCAGAACCCTAAACCCTAAACCCTTGGAACCCCTTAGTGTTGACACACTGCTTGGGGAATAAGCTGAAACACGACTGGGCAACCCAGACCAGCGCTAAACCCCCTCAACCCCCCTTTGCTCCCCCCACTAATTATGCTGAGTATTGCCAGTACTCCAAAAACCAGCGGGGGGTTTAGGGTTTAGGGTTTAGGGTTTAAGGTTTAGGGTTTAGGGTTTAGGGTTCAGAGGGGGCGGGTATTTTGATGCTAGCTCAGGCGGGTGAGGGACATGCTCAGGTTGCATTGGCGTTTATGGTTTATATGGCATAGCCCTAAACCCTAAACCCTAAACCCTAAACCCTAGACCCTAGACCCTAGACCCTAGACCCTAGACCCTAGACCCTAGACCCTAGACCCTAGACCCTAAACCCTAAACCCTAAACCCTAAACCCGAAACCTAAACCCCCCACCTAAGGATCCATCCCTAAACGCCAGCCGAGGGACATGAAGCAAATGACGCGGGTGGAGTTCTTGGGCGGCCGCGGCACCTCACAGGCGTGTGATAGGTGCTGCCCCAAGATGTTTGACCTAATGGGTTTGTAGGGTTCAGGGCTTAGCTAGGGTCTAGGGTTTAGGGTTTAGGGTTTAGGGTTTAGGTTTAGGGTTTAGGGTTTAGGGTTTAGGGTTTAGGGTTTAGGGTTTAGGGTTTAGGGTTTAGGGTTTAGGGTTTAGGGTTTAGGGTTTAGGGTTTAGGGTTTAGGGTTTACCCTATAAGCACGAAAGCCGGGTTGCGGGTTTAGGGTTTTAGGGTTTTGAGCATAGGGTCCCAAGACCCCAAGCACCCTCAATCTCACCTTCTTCGGCGGCGGTGGCGTGGGCTTGGGCATGCTGACCAGAAATTTCGTGACGTTCGTGAAGATGTACCTCGGAAGTGCTTGTTCGGTGGCTCGGGGCCCCGAAACCCTAAGCCTGATAAGCCCTAGACCCTAGACCTGGTGAGTTTTGGCGTCCAAGTCCTTTTAAGGTTTGGGGCTGGGGGCTGCTTCTGCAGAAAGGGTTGATGGGGCTTAGGGGATTTAGGGTTTAGATGTCAAGAAGCGTTCCGGCCTGCGGCACAAAGGGTTCCGGACTTCACTCAACAGCTCGAAGCCCTAAGCCCCGAAGTCTAACTACAACCCCAAATCCCAGAACCCCAAAGCCCTACTATCCTAAACCCCCAACTTCCTAAAACCCCCAAAAACCCTAAAACCCCCAACCCCCTAGAAGACCAAGCCAGGAAAGGCAAACATGTGCCCGGTGGCATCCCAGCACGTCGCAGCATCTGGCGCAGCACGCGGCCCGCGCTCAAGGTGTCCTGAAGTCCACTACTTGGGAGATTCAGGGATAGTTTAGGGTTTATAGGGTTTAGGGTCTAGGAGGGTCTAGGAGGGTCTAGGAGGGTCTAGGAGGGTCTAGGGTTTAGGGTTTGGAGTTCGCCTCGGCTACCAGCCGAGCGGCGTCTCGAACAAGCAGACCTAAGGACCCCAGAAGTAGGTCCCTGCAAGGACAGTTACTACGCGAAGGATGTAGTTTTTTGATGAGATTTGATGGGGTTTATCTAGGTTAGAACAGTTACTATGCTTGCAACTAAACTAAACCCTACGTCAAAAGCTACCCATAAACCCTCGTTGTCGACCAAGAAGGGGTGGGGGTGGGGTTCGTTTTGGGCTCAGGATGTAGGGAACATGTTGCACGAGCTCGCGTCAGAGAGAGTTGGAGCCCAGAGCACAAAGATGGCCCTTAAAACCATCTGAACAAGACTCCTAAACCCCAAACCCCCAAATGTAATCATCTCAACCCCAACAAGGGTGAAATGCAAACTGTCCCGAAGGGCCTTCATAGTCTTGCTCCGAATCCTAAACTACACCAAAAAGGCTCCTGAGTCGAAATCGCTGAGCCCTAGGGCTCGAACCATAAACTATAAATCCTTCCTCAGACGGGTCAACATTGAGGCTGAGGAAGGGGAAGCCTGTTTGTGCCCCGCAACCCACCAGGGCTCCAAGAAACAATCGCAAGTAGTACCGTGCTTCAGCGACGTTCGTGCTTTTCGGTGTCGACAAGCCTGCCCTGTAGCATCAAAAAGACGCGGCTCTTTGAAGCCTCAACCTACATTGTTGCATGCCGCGGCGCCGTCGCCACCAAGTTCGACCGCACCGCAGTGACGCTCGTACCGTTCGGCACCAGCATGCTGAACCTGGAACACGCTCCGGTTTCGAACATGGAGTAGCAGTTAGGACTTGTTGGTTTGGGGCTTGGGGTGTGTGTGGTGTTTCGGTTTAAAGGGTTTATTCTTCATGGGATGCATGGCTTATAGGCTTATCGGGTTTTGGGTGCATCCGGACTCACCGGAGGAAGGCCTTCTACTAGCTTACACATCACTTCCATGGGCATCCAGAACGGCAAGTTGATCGGAGCCATGTAGGCGAGCCGAAAACCACTATGGGATGTAGAGGTCTGTGTGTCCCGTGGTCTTTCAGCCCTAAGCCCCCTAAGCCCAAACCTCCCCTAAACCTCCCCTAAACCTGCCACCGAACCCCCCTAAATCCCGCCCTGCTCTTCAACTCAACAAACTCAGCGGAAAGGAAGCATGTGACTCCAACACCTTCAGCAAACCGTTTAGGATTCTAGGGCTTAGGATCTGAGATTCCATCGTTCTAGGGTTTAGGATTCTAGGTTTAGAATTCAAGCGTTCTAGAGTTCACTGTCTAGGGTTCTAGAGTTTAGAGTTCTACGTTCTTAGAGCTTAAGGCCTTGGGCTCTAGAGCTCCAGAGTTCTGCAGCTCTGGGCTGGCATCTCCAACCCTGGGCCTGAAAAGTTCATTCGAAAATATGTGCATCTTATGTCCAACAAGGTATCTAAAGCAACCCAAGCGCTTGCCTAGCTGCGTGTTTAAAGGGGGGGAGAAAGGTAGGATAACCTTCGGCCTTGACTTGGACACGTATGACCCTGTTTCTAACTCATGATCCTCCAAGAAAGCCGTCAAGACTTTCCACATGGAAACGAAACTGACTTCCACGACGATGCATTGCTCTCCGTGCTGTAGGGTTTAGGGTTTAGGGGTTATAAGGGTTAAGGGTTTAGGGTTTAGGGTTAGGATTTAGGGTTTAGGGTTCAGGTGCTGTAAGACCGGGCTGTAGCAGCTAGAATTCGGGGCTTGCCACAGTCCAACCGCCTTGTGCGTCAGGCAGCCATAACAGAATCCATGTTTACCATTAGACAACTCAAACCCTGGAGCTTGCTCACTATGCACCCTAACCCCCAAACCCTAAACCCTGAACCCGGAACCCTGAACCCTAAACCTGAGACGAGACAGCTCATCTGCAGCTGACGCGGCCAGATGTTGGCCGCGCGGGCGGCCCCACGTGACGAGCGCCGCGCCGGCTGCACGGAGCAATGCACGCGCTGGACATCCTGGGCACGAGACTTCTTGCTCCAGTCTTAGGGGTCCCCCTGATTGTTTTCTTTGCTGTTGATTTTTTTCTTGGAAGGGGGGGGGGGGGGGGGGGAAGGGGAGGGTGGGGTATGTTCATATAAGGAGTCACACAAAGGTAGCTTCTAGGGGCCAGACAATTCCTCACCCTCCGCCCCCACCGGGCAATTGAGGCATTCTTGAGGGTCATAACATTTGTGCCTTCTCACACAACAACCCTTAAAACCGTAGCTGAGAACAAAAGTAAAAGGAAAAAACTGGCCCTCAGGATGGCCTTGCTGTCATACTACAAGCAAGTTTAACATATGACCAAAACTTGTGAGGCAAAGGAAAGCGTCCAACCCCCTTAAACTGTAGCATACCTCCAACACATGTTTGGGTGCTCGTGTGTGGGGGCGCCTGCTTTTCGGTGGCCGTGAAAAAAGGACCCCCTTTGATGTTTTAATCTCTATACGGAACCTCGAAAAGCCAAACCCCTAAACCCTAAGCCCTAAACCTTAAACCCCAAGCCCCAAACCCCTAAAGCCCAAACCCTAAGCCCCAAACGCTGAGCTTGGGATGTTTCCCCTTGAGCTAACAGTCCTCAAGGGGGATGCCAATGGGGGTACTGTACTACAATCCCGATTAAGGACTGTTTGTATAAGGGGGAACATCCCAAACCCTGAGCCCCAACCTCAAACCCCTGAACCCCAAACCCCGAAGCCCCAAATCCTACTCCCCAAACCCTAAACCCTAAACCCAAACCCTAAACCCTATAAACCCTATAAACCCTATAAACCCTATAAACCCTATAAACCCTATAAACCCTGTAAACCCTATAAACCCTGTAAACCCTATAAACCCCAAAGAACGCCCGATATTGGAGCGAAGGAACGATCTTGGCGAACTGCCTTATCGCCTCCCTGGCAACCTCCACTTGGGGCAGGCTGGCGTGGTTTAGGGTTTAGGGTCTAGGGTTTAGGGTTTCGGGTTTAGGGCTTAGTCCCCAAAAAGCCCGAACTGAACCCGAAACCCTCAATCCTGAAGCCCTGGAACGCTTTAAACCCTAAAGCCTACATCCTTAACACCCTAGCCTTAACACCTGACCCCCCCCCCCCCCCCCAACAAAAAAAACACAAAACACCCCAAATCCTAAACCCCTAACCCTAAACCCTAAACCCCTAACCCTTATACGACTCTCCAAAGCTTCCTGATAGCTATGATAGCTGAGCTTGGGTGCAAAGTTGACTCTCCGGGCCAAAGCTCGGGGTCCCAGACTTGGAGTCTGGCACTTTGGGGTACCCTTGGAATGTTCCCCCTTATACTAACAGTCCTTAATAGGGATTGCCCTACGCCCGAAACCCTAAACCCTAAGAAAACTAAATGGGAATTCTATCTACAAAAGAGACGCCCCAACGAGGGTCCATAGTTTAGATCCAACCCGCGGGGAGCGTTGACTGGCCAGACCCCCAATGCCAAGAAGCCGCCTACGCCCTGTAGCCAAACAGAGGCAAGCAGCTTGTACCCAGATTACTCAGGCTGGTTTTCGTAAGGATGGATATGTTACTACAGGTGAACCCTCAAGCGCTGGCAAACTACACGAGCCGCAGCGTATCTGAGCCGGTAGAAGCCTCAAGTTGACTCCCCCCCCCCTCTTCGCACCAGCGCGTACATCGGATTGCTGGAGAAGCCCACAGGATCTTCCGTGACGACCTGGCAGTGCTGTTGTAGTCTATCTTTCTGAGCTTTTGTAGGGTTGTTGAGTGTTTGTCAGGTCTTATTGTCGAGTACCATACGGGTTTTAGTTTTAGGGTTCATGGGGTTGTAACATCAAGGGCATAAGGGTTCATAGATCTGGGTTCTCTTGCATCAAGAAAACTCGTGGATTTCACGGAGGACGCTGCGATCTAGCGGTATGATCGAGGATGGAAGCCTCCTGATACCGGGATAGGAGTTGAGGGTTTTCCCCTCCCAGCACCCTAAAACCTATAATGCCTAAACCCCTAAACCTGGACGCTGCACCGGCTGCACCCAAAATTCCGCGCAGCCCTGAAGTGCCTGCATGGCGCCAGTGATCTGCGTGACAGTGCCGGACTTGATCAGGACGCTGGTGGGCGTGCAGTCACCTTGTAGTCCTACTGGCTGACTTTACTAGGGGTTCAGGGTTTAAGCTGGTCTTTATAGGGTCTATGGCTACCAAGCGAGCACACAGTCTTCTCTTCCGCAGATGCCGGTTTTTCAGGGTTTTGGAGCCTTCTTTTCTGCAGGTTCCGATTTATTGGGATTTTGGATGTAGGGATTTCCAGAATTCGGCGCCTTGCTCGTTCTACCGGCGAGAAGGTGTCGTTGACAGCGACAAGGAGACTTGAAGACTTGCGCAAACTGGGATCCCCGGTAACTCTGGAATAAACAGGGCTCCCTGCAAAATCAGCTGGTGCCACATGGACACACCCCGAGGGTCAAGGGCTGAACAGTACACCGCCGGTTGTCGTCACCCGAAACTCCCCTAAACCCCAAACCCCAAGCCCCAAACCCTACACCCTAAACCCTAAACCCTGAAACCTAAACCCTAAACCCTAAACCCTAAACCCTAAACCCTAAACCCTGACGCCCCAAAAAATACGCTCCTAAACCTCCCCCCCCCCCTTAGGCTTGCACTGCCCAGGCAAGCCTGAACCTCGTGGCTTGTCTCCTGGTGAGACTCTAGGCTGGGTGAGGGGCCAGACAGCATAACCTCTAGACTCTAGACCCCAACAGGCCCTAACATAACGGGGGAAAATAAGGGGTTTAGGGTTGAGAGCTTAGGGTTTAGGGGGCGAGGGCTTGCATGAAAGATTGGCTCATCGGCCGTAAGCCTGCGCGTTGACTCACCCCAGGTCGTCAGCCAAAGGCCAAGGCTCCACCACAACAAATATACATGTTCAACAAAACAAAATACAAGACAAAACGCACACAGACACAGACACAGACACAGACACAGACACAGACACAGACACAGACACAGACACAGACACAGACACAGAGACAGAGACAGAGACAAAAGAACAAAAAAAAAAAGACAACCACCGAAGACAACCATGCGAACTTGGAAATACCAATCTGGCAACCCCTCGCTCGTGCCTAAGTATTGCACTTCGTGTCACTTATCGGTCTTTGGGGGATGGTTATAGAAGGGAGGTTGGTCTTCGGGGGTGTGTTCTTTATGTGTGCATATTTGTATGAGCTTCTTCGAAGACGCTTACAAGGGAAACTGCCTACCGGCAGCTGTTCAAGAACAAGACGCCAAAGCTCCCAAATGCCTCAGCCCGAACCCTTGGACCCCAAACCCCCAAACCCTAGGGTTTAGGGTTTAGGGTTTAAGGTTTTTTGGTTTAGGTTTTAGGGTTTAGGGTTTAGGGTTTAGGGTTTAGGGTTTAGGGTTTAGGGTTTAGGGTTTAGGGTTTAGGGTTTAGCCCAAAACCCTAAACCCTGAAAACAACTCAAAAAGCTAGGCCCGCGGTCTCCAGGCAAGCTTTGCCACCATTAGCAGCGGCCCTGGCCTTGCAGGGCGTGCCCAACAGCTTTGAGGGTTCCGGGTTTTTGGGTTTTAGTTTAGGGTTTAGGGTTTAGGGTTTTAGGATTTAGGATTTAGGGTTTAGGGTTTGGGGCTTCGGGCTTAGGGTTAAGGATTTCGGGTCTAAGGTTTTGGGTGACACGAAAAGCGATTAAACTTCAGTGAGATCTAAGCCCCAAAGCCTGCAGCCGGAAACGTGTTTGGAGTTTAGGGCTATTGTAGGGGTTATAGGAGGGTCTATGGGCTCAGGGCTTAGGGCTTCTGAGGGTGTAGGACTCATGCTTGCTAAGCCTGCAGCTTCAGGCTCTGCTGGGTTAACCCCCCTAAAGCAAGTTGAGGATTTGGGGGTTCAGAGTTTTTGGGGTTTAGGGCTTCGGGTTCAGGGAGTTAAGGGTGTAGGGCCAACATCAGCCTTTAAAATAGGCCGACCAAAAACCCTAAACCCTAAACCCCCCGGTGCCTCGGCCCGGTAGCGGAGTGCCGACCCGTTGCCGCAGTGGTGACTGCATTCTGTCCATGGCGTCCTGGGTTTTGATGAAGCATCCGTTTGGGCTTCAGGGTTTAGGGTTAGCATTCTGTGGCTCCAGAAATCCCTGTACCTACCAAAAGGACATCGACACCAAGCCAAACGGGAGTGCACATGGCAGTGTCAGGTGCAGCTGCCTCCCTTTTTGTGACTCGTATTCACCGGATTTGTTGGTGGATCTGTAGCTGTCGTGAAACAGTCGAGGCTCCTGCTCGAAACCCAAGAGATTCAAATGATTCAAACACGCGAAACCAAAACGTCGCACTCAGCGTAAGGTCAGGAGCGGAGAACACGCTGTGATGTTGTCAGAGCATGGCGAGATCCATTCACACGCATGCATACGTACATGCATGTATACTAGCCCATATAATACACCCATACAGACATATATATATATATACACACATATGCAACCCCCCACACACACACAAAAAAATGACATCATGGTTTGATGGCCCATCTAGCCGCAGGAAAGCAGTATGTGAGGCAGATGAATAAAGTGAAGCGATGCTGAATGCGTGTGCGAAACAGATTGTATCACCCTTACGAACGCGGGCCGGAGGAGGAGTTCTTCAGTGTGTCTTTTTTCGTGTGCGTCCTTGCAATTCGGAATTAAGTAAATTAATTCTGAATGAGGCTGAGATGGGATTCCTTATAGGTGTGGCCTCTGCATCTGAAGTTCTGCGCAAATTCAAGTACAAAGGAAGCCCAGAGGAGGCGGGTGTTTGTTGCTTTAGAATTGAAAATCTCCCATGAAATTTCACTATGAACAGGGGCCAGAGGAGGATTTCAGACGGTGTGGTCTTCTCCATGGAATGTTAATGAGATGAAATTACGAATGAGGCTTATGTAGAAGAGGATGTCTCAGGCTGGTGGCCTGTTAATGTCATTGTTATATTTGGGTTTATTTGCGAACGAAGCCCTGATGAGACTTTGTTTAGTGTGTGGGCTTCTAAGGTACCATTCTTGCAATAAATTACGAAGGAAACCCAGATGAGGGTTTCTTGGGCTGGAACCTCTGAAATTAAATTTCATGAGATCTTGTTACGAACAGGCCCCAGAAGAGGATTTCATAAGGTGTGCCATTTTGCTATAAACAGCTAGGCAAAGCTTATGCGAACGAGGCCCATAAGAGGATTGATGACAGTGTGGCCATGGAATCTAGATTCTGATCAAACTGTATTCCGAATGAGGCCAGAGGATGTCTGAAAGGAAGATCTTTTAGGGTGTGGGCTGTTAATATAAGTCTCTAATTCGGCTTAAGCGTGAATTTGAAGCCCAACAGGGGACAGTTTAGGGTATGGCGTTGCAGGATTCCAAGAGATTGATATCTTTTGTCTTTTGCAGTTTTGCTCTTTGGATTGGGTTCTTGTGGACGGTACAGCACTTTTGCGGTCTGGGGCAAAAAACAATTCTGCACTGTTCCGATCTTTTTGCTTCCAGACTCCAAAACATGTGGACAGTACAGCACTGTTGAGGTCAAGGGTTCTTGTCTTGTGGAAGACAAGACGAAGTATGTGTCTTTAGGGAGGGTACCATGTGTATGTATACACACACATGTTCTTGTACAAGAACTTCTCATTTTAGATAGTAGCCTAGAAAGTTGCGTGGTTCTACCTAAGCCCTAAACATTAAAATGACAAATGTAGATATATATATATATATGTATATATATACATACATGCACATGTTTTTTTTCTCTCTCTCTACATATATATATATATACACATACATAATTATACGTAATCGCATGTTTTCTAGACATGACATACATGTGCAGGTCAGGATCTGCGCCGGAATGAGCATGCCCCCGGTCGTCGTAAAAAAAGGCAGCGTGCGCAAACTACAACATCTTCGGGTAGCGTCCTGCTGGTTAAGAGCTTTCTTTAGGGTTTAGGGTTTAGGGTCAAATTAGGGTTAAAGTTAGGGTTTAGGGTGAGGTTTTCGGGACTTTCGGAGGCTGAGCGGTTTCTGGGTTCGGGCTGGTTCAGTGTTTTGACGTCTGAGTCTCCGAGGACACCGACAGATGTAGATATGTTGGCTCGCTGCGGCTTCGCTGGGGATGGGCATGTGAACCGTCAGTATATGGGTAGCTTTCCAATCATGGTCCCTTGTGGATCTTCCGTATAAGGGCGTGGAAGTTTTCAGGGCAAAAGGGACCGGAATTTAGAAAAACTTCCCATATGTCTCATCGTTGAAGTGATAATTTCCTCTCGCTCTTGAAGTCAAGGCATCACACGTCAAGCATGGCCTCGTCGGGCACGGGAACCCAGTCTTTTGCATCAGGGTCCCACTGGGTTACTCTGCCATAAAGTCCCACCATCGAGCGGCAGGCCGTGCCACCAATGATGCCAGCAAGGACAGAAGTTCGAACAGGGAACAGTCCTCGGTGAAGACTAAGCAACGGTACCCTTGTTTGCTTATCTAGTTTGACACAGGAACCCAGAAAAAAGGAAGACACTCAGAGCAGTAGTTGGCTTACTTCATCATTCGGCAAATGCTGAAGCCCACGGCATATAGGCACGTGACTATGGTAGGAAGTACATCATTTAGCGCCACTTAAAGAAGGGGCCTGAAATTGTAGGGCAAGGAAATTCGATTCCTCGGGATGCCGTGCTCGCAATTCACCTACAAGCATCCATCGAGCAGGCCCCAAGTCAGGACGCCCAGGAGGGCTCCGGCCACTCCTGTGATGAGGTAGGTCTGGACGAGGTAGCTTCGCATGGCTGGCGGAACGAGTGGGTGGACGATGTTGCAGCACAAAGCGAGGCCTAGGAGGGTCAGGGCCCCCAGGATCTGCACCACCTTCAATGCCAAGGCGTTCTCCTGTATTTGGGCGACAAAAGCAAGGCAATTCTGGGCAGACTTCTGGGACTTCCTGGAAACTCAGGGAAACACATACTACTGCTTGAAACCCGTTTCGCAAGAGTCCGAGTCCATAGTGGCTGCAGGCACCAGCAGCATGAGAAGAGCCGTAGCAGATGCCGCCAGAGAGACGGCAGTCCAGCTTTCCACTGACCTTTTCGTACCGGCTGCGACATACGACTCTGTGTCCGAGAACATGCCCAACGCGTCCATTGCATTGCACACACACAACACTGTGCTTCTTGCTGACGTTCTGTTCCACACTACTACATAGTACTTCCTGTCTGACTTTCTTCATCACATGAACTGGCCAGGCAAGCTGTCAAAGCCAGGATGGCAACGGGAGCGGCGGCAAACCCTTAGCTCCCAAGCCCGAAGCCCCAGAACCAAGATTTTGCGAATCAGTGCTTGGTGCTTCTTTGCGGAAATTGGTTCTCAATTCGAACCCCCACTCGCGGATAGTCGTCGGGTTATCATGTAGGTGGATAGTAGGTGGATATCACTGGCACTACTGACCGTATTTGCAAATACATCCAAACCCCAACCCCTATACCTCCAGGTAAGTCGGCTAAGGTGTTGCTGACGTGCGACGCCCCCCCATAGGTCTAAGCTCAAGCCAGTGCGGGTTCAGGGTGGGACTCTCAAGCCCACCGTCCTGGAACGCTCTAGACCCCTGAGTCCCTAAAACCCCCAAAGCCCCTAAACCCCAAAACCCCAAAAGCTCAAAAACCCAAAAAAAAACCTTAAAACCTTAAAACCCTAAAACCCTAAAACCCTAAAACCCCAAAACCCAAAAACCCCAAAAAAACCCTTAGGCTGGATTGGGCCGTGCCGAGGCGCCAATCGGACAGCGTGCAGTCCACGGGACAGGGCTCCGAAGAGCAGGCCATGACATCCCGTGAAGCCTTGGGCTTGCCAAGCTTAGGGTTTAGGGTTTAGGGTTTAGGGTTTAGGGTTTAGGGTTTGGGGTTTAGGGTTTAGGGTTTAGGGTTCAGGGTTTAGGGGGTAGGGAGTCTAGGGTTCAGGTTTAGGGTTTAGGGAGTTCAGGGCTTGAGGCTGCTTCGGGCTTGAGAGTCTAGGGGTCAGGTGCAGGCTTTTTCAGGCGTTAAGGGCTTCAGGTTGTTTAGGGTTTTAGGGCTTGGGTTGAGGTTGAGGGTTTTCAGGTGTTTAGGGTCTTAGGTTGTTGGGTCTTAAGTTCAAGTCAGGGGCTGAAGACTCCTAATTTTCTATATTGCCTGACATTCCCTTTTTGGATCTTTTTTGGGGTTCCCATCGATTCCCTTCCAAGAAGAGCCGCTACTGTGCCTGATCAACGACAACGGCAGAATGCTGCGAACATGTCTTGCTCAAGCTCGGCCTGTCCGGCAGAACCCGAGTATAGTTTGGAAAATCCACCAATGCAATCCGTTAAGCCATGAAACACAGGTGCACTTCTACCTTTCTGTCTCAGAGGGCTTGAGTGCGATAGGGTGCAACATACATGGAGGCAAAAGTGGCAAGGAGGTTCGAATATAAAATACACCGAGCCCTCAAAACGTTGTGCAAAATCCTGCCCTAGAACTTCTATCGGTGCTTATGAGCCTTGACCAGAGACACTACCATGTTCCCCCGCCTTCCCAGTGAGCACACCCGATGATGTCTCAACCCAAATCCCAAACCCAAATTTCAGCCTTAAACCCCCCATCCACACCCGCCAGCAGCCTTCCCCACTTGTTTTAACCCGAAGCCCGAACCAAATACCTTACTTTGGCTGGAAGTTCGTGGGTTGGGGATGACTTCCCACGCAACCCTCTGACCTGGGGACCTCTAGCCCTCTGACTGGCACCATCGTTGTTTTCAAGCGTGAAGCACGATAACACAGATATGATATAAGTTATCCTGAACCCTACATAAACTTCCCTGCGACTGGCCTCCGAATCTCAGAAGCCTCCCCCCCCCCCCCCCCCCCCCCCACCAATCTGCTGCCAGGGTACGCCCTCGCAGCCACGGCCGCCAAAGGCCGCGACGACTGAGGCCTTCGGTCGCGTTGGGTTACCCCCCCCGCCCTTGATGCAACCCGTCCGTTCTAATGAAAGGCGCCCTACTATGCCTGCTCAGCCCAAACACGCCGTTTCTATTTTCGGGGTGCCTTGGCCACCTACTCCAGGTCTGAGTGTGTCGGATTCGAAGCCAAAATTCTACATTTGCAAGCATTTTATAACGCTTCGGGTCATGGACGAGGTTCGTCGAGGCACCGTCAGCTTTAGGATCGTTGCTGGTTGGGGGCCGGGAAGTTTTCATGCCTTGCATGTCGTCTTTTTGCATGCTCGGACTTGGGTTTTGGTTGGCGTTTTGGTTCTTGATTCTGATCGGAAACCTGTCACCAGCTCCCGCTGCACAAGAAGTTCTGACGTTTTGCCGGGGTTCTTCAGTTGTGAACAATGCATGCCGTCAACAGAACGCTCGGGAAAAAAAACACACGAAAGGCCCCTGCTGGAAATCTGGGACTGCGTACTGCCCGATGCCTTCAAGAGCTTACGCCTGAACACACGAGCCAGAACCCGAAACCCTTACGTCGCAACAGAACGCCGACTCCATTTAAAGGATTTGAACAAGCTCTCATGCAATTCCTGTTATGGCAGCCTCCTCGACTCCCAGATATAAGGATGAAAAACCCAGGATTTACAAAAGAGTGAAGCCTAAACCCTCAAGTCTGAGATCCTTCAGGCGGTTCGGGGTTCACGCTGCAGGGTGTGAGGATGGGGCATTGCGCAGCCGCTCCGATAGACCTCCGCCGCAGCTGCGCGTGCCTGCGTCTGGGCCAAGTTGAAGTCGTAGGGTTTGTTGGGCTTTGGCTGCAGGGTTTAGACCGAAGCCCAAAACCCTAATAGACCCAAAACCCAAACCCTAAACCCCAAACCCAAAATCCCTAAACCCTTGGGCTTTTAAGGTTTAAGGCTAAGCCTTGTACGGCTTAAAGATAGTAGGGTGTGCTTGTGTGTGCACTTTCAGCCTGCCAAGGACCTGGAGAATGCCATGCAAATCTCCAACCCATCAACGCCATCGTATAGAAAGGCCTTTGTTGTTAAGGGGACCCTAAACCCTAAACCCTAAACCCTAAACCCTAAACCCTAAACCCCCTATACCCTAAACCCATATGAGGGTCTGGGTAAGCGTTCTGGGTTTCTAGGGTAGATGGTAGCTACCATGGTTTCGGGCCAGGGTTGGGTTTTTAAGATTTAGAGTTTTGCGTGAAGATGACTTTAATGTTAAGCTTGCAGGTTACTTTCGGGAGGGGCTTTGGTGTCCTTTGGGTTGAAGACCCAAATGGTTTACAGTTACCGGATTAGGGTCAGAAGACTCCAATACCTCAGAATATTCCGAAGGAGTATAATCACGTTAGGATCGTGGATCCCGACTGATGGTGTGGAGTTGATGGACCTACACGGACCTAAATATCTATCGCCTATATAGGATGATATAGGCCACGTAGGGGTTTCGGGGCCACTGGAAATCACCATCCATTCCAAATGAACCCCCATAACACCTCCGAGAGAAGGGCTAAACCCTAAACCCTAAACCCTAAGCCCTAAACCCTAAACCCTAAACCCTAAGCCCTAAACCCTAAACCCTAAACCGGGGTGGTGTCGTGGGTTTGGGCTCTGGAACGCGGCGAGCGCAACCTTTCTGGGACCCAGGCAAGCACCCCACTCGCCCCAGTCGTTCCAGAGACCTTCGGCGAGAGGCTACAGCCTGTAAAGCCGACTATCGGGCTGGGAATAATTACTAATAGTCTTCCCTTATGGTCCCTGTATAGCTCTGCTAGAATGACCCCCAAAACGCTTTTCTTATTATTCAGGCTCCTGTATGAAACAATTGTTTGGGTTTCAGGTGTGCCGGCTATGAGCTTTAGAGGCTGGAAGGACATGTAATCAACCCATATAGTCTGCAGAGAATCGCGGTCATGCGTAGTTCCCTGATTTGAGGGTTCACCCCGAATACAACTTGGAAGTAAACACATGAGCCACGAAAAGGCATGCAATCAATCGGGTTTAGGGTTTAGGGTTTAGGGTTTACGGCTTAGGGTTTAGGGTTTAGGGTTTAGGGTTTAGGGCCAAAGTTTAGGGTTTAGGGTTTAGAGTTTAGGGTAACTCTGAACACAAAACAGCCCTAGACTCCAAGTCCTGCGCCCCTACTTCGCCCACTCCTACCTCAACCCCGGCACACGCCCCTAAACCCTAAACCCTAAACCCTAAACCCTAAACCCTAAACCCTAAACCCTAAACCCTAAACCCTAAACCCTAAACAACTATTCCCCAATTGGGGTCGAGCTAGGAAGGCAGCCAGTGCAGCTGGCGGGGCAGTCCACAGGGCACTCGTCGAAGGCGCAGCGCTTCCGGCGGGAGGCTTCGCCTTCGCAGGTTTAAGGTTTAGGGCTTCTACCCTAGACCTTTAAACCCTAGACCTTTAAACCCTAAACCCTAAACCCTAAACCCTAAACCCTAAACCCTAAACCCGAAACCGTCCTTAACCCTAACCCTAAGTATAGGGTGCTTCGGGAACCGGAAGCCTAGCACGCTCTTGCTTGCTCTTCCTTACAGGCGTTTCAAAATATAACCCCCCTGAAAAACTAAGGGGGTTGAAGGCTATTCAGGTGGCAAAACGGGCTTTGCCAACTGTGAGGTGCCCTCTTCCCTCTTCGGCTGATCCTGGGACCCTATTTACCGACAGCTTAGTCGTAAGTACCCCTATTTCGTGGGAATAACCCTTCAATCTGTAGTAGGTAAATGGGGGTCCCAGGTTTCACCTCAATTGATGCATGATGGGCTGCGTCTACCCTCGCTCCGTGCCTCGAGAATGACAGTGAAATTGAACCCGTAAACCACGAACTGCGACTTGAACATCAGAACCGCTCCTACTCTTTGTAGGGGCGCCCAGAAGCCCAAACTACCCTTTAACCCTTTGAAAGCCTTCAAATTGCTTCTGTGCCTTGTGATTCGGGCATGGCGGTAGGGGGTCGGGTTTAGGGCATGTAGTGACTTAGTGATCTCGCGCCAAAGCCCTGCAACAGAGGCATCACGATTCTTGCCTTGCGTCTGACTCTAAACCCTAAAGCCTAAAGCCCAGAGTCCTAAACCCATAACTTATGGATCTAGACCCAGAACCGACTCAAAGGCCCGTAAGCCCTTGCACCAGAACCCCCAACCCCTGGTTTGGTTCGGGTCCAGGTCCCGGGGGGTATTGAGGTCATGCAACAGAGCAAGATAATGCCGTATAATCCTGTATTGTCAGCTTTGAAATAAACATACTACAATATACTATACTATACTGTGCTATACCAGACTATATACTATACAGAACAATTACTACTACTGTGAAAAAGAAGCCTGAACCCTAAATCCAACGGCCCCTGAAATCGAGCCTTGGCAGGGCAGCCCCCCAGCGCTTTCCAGCACCTCTCGCTCGCGGAGGCTGCTGACGTAACTGTCCTGGCCGGCTACATCGGGTTTTCTGGTTTGGGGTTTTGGGGGGCTGGGAGTTTTGGGGTTTTGGGAGTGTTGGGGGTTTTGGAGGTTCTGGGGGTTTTGGGGGCTTGGGGGTTGGGTTTTTGGGGTTTTGGGGGTTGGGTTTCTGGGCCGCACCTGCGCCCTCGTGTGTCATAGGATCCCCCTACCCACTCCCCTCTCCCCCGTGCCGTCCTTAATTAGGATTACTTGGGGGGGCTCCTATATGAGTTCAAGGGCTTAGGGGTCTTGGGCCCCCGTCGAAAGTCTAGCGAGAGTTAGGGGGCGGCTGGACGTTGAAGCCAAAACCCTTGATAAAGGATCCCAGTGTATCTTTTTATTCCCTAATGGGGTTCTCTCACGTCCGAGTAAAGAAGGGTTAGATTGAGTGGCGCGGTCGACGTCCGGCTACACGAACGCTGGTCCTCGAGCATTTGGACGGAAATCGTACGTTTACCACAGCAGGGTGGGTGATGTCCCCGGCTTCTCGGGGCCTCGAATCGCGCTCTCGCCTAGGACCGGTGCGCATCTCGTGGTGTTTAAGGGTGGAAATCGTGCTCGCCTAGGTTCATGGGTGGAAATCGTGCTCGCCTCGGTCCGCTGTGATTTTTCGTGGCTTGCATCGTTGAGCATCCCGGAAACGTGGCAGGTTCGTGGAATCCTGCATTTTGCGCCGGTGCCACTGGATGGGTTTCCAGACTAATGGGGTTGCAGTTCGCGATCTGCCGTCGCTTCTGGATGTCGGGGTTCGCCAAGTGCGAAACTGTCCTCGCTTTTGGACGTCTAGGTTCGTCAAATGCGAACTGTCCTTGCTTTTGTGCGTCTTTGCATTCCGGGGCGTGGGAAATCGCGCTAAACTTTTGTCGCGCGAACTGGGCACTCCGACAGCAGCTGCGGGTGCCGAACAAAAAGCGCGACTGGGCACTCTCCTGGACATCGTAAAGACGTAGTTCGCGGAGGACGTCTGGAGCTCCAGTGACGTCAAACATCGTTCTTTCGTGATCGGTGAAACTCTTCGTGCCCCTATGTGGACTCCTGCTGTTTAGGCTCTACGCTGGCATAGATACAATACTGCCATGTATTGTGAACCCTTTGAAGACTATCTCTGAGTAGGCTCACGCAGCTATAAGCAAACCAAAGCGGTTGACATGTTCAGCGGCAATCTTCGAGAAACCGAATCTTAAGAGCCCTAAACCTAAACCCGAACCCGCAACCCCTAAGTGCCAAGGCTCCAAACTTCCGCAGCTGGCACTGCAGCCTTTGTTCAAGTTCAACTCCAACTTGAATGCCCAGGCGGTTCAGAGCTTCGGGTTCGGGGCGTAAAGCCATACACAAGAGCATCCTAAGCCCAAACATTCCAGGCCACTTCGGGGGGTGAAATTGTCAGAGGGTACTGCCGCAGTAAGGAGTTGAAGCTGACCACAGCCGCGACACGGGTTCAGGATTGTATGGGGAGTTCTGGTTTTTGGGTTGGGGCTTCAAGGTTGAGGGTTTAGGCTCCGAAGTGTAAGGTCCCTAGAGACTTCCTCCATAAGCACAGAAAAAACGTCCCCTCCTAAGGAGTTCCTAGTAGATTTTAACTTGGAAACCACCTATAGCGCGACGATTTCCGAGCATCGGTACATCAAAGCCATCCAGGCAATCCCTGCAAGTTCTGGGGTTTCTGAGTCCGAGGATTCCTGGGGCGCCAATGGCTCTTTCAGGGTAGCCCCCTCAGTACCGGAAGAATCTCCTTTGCAAACCTCATTTGCAGCCCTCTTGGCCACCAGAATTTAACAACCCTAACAGCCCTTGACCCTCAACCCAATCAACCCAACAAACCTCCAACCCTAGGGCCTATTCTAGGCTAATATCCAAAGATTCCGAAAAAGCTTCGAAGTAAGATGCTTGGAAACAGAAACAAAGCGCACCCTTGGAAGCATCAAAAATCAGAAGGGCCTGCTTTGTGACATTAAGCTCTCTACAGTAGCCGCCCTAACCACCTTTCTTATCAAGCCTCAGCCCAGACGACCCTGAACCCCAACAGCCTTAACATTCCGAAATCCTGAAACCCTATATATATATATATATATATATATATATATATATGGTCACCCCCCCCCAATGGACCCACCGCGGGCCTTGATCTTTGCAAAAGTACCGCAAATACCGATAAAACCTATGCTGTCTGGTGATTTTCCGGTGACCGGATTTTTGACTGTATTCCTTAATTCACCCTCTCACACACGCACGGAGGGTTTTTCTTTCTGTTGGCTTTTGTTTATAATTTAAGATCTAGGCATTTAAACCTAAGCCTGCAAAAAAAAAAACTTAACCTTTAAACCCTGTAGGGTTAAGGTTTAAAGGTTAAGGGTTTAAGATTTAGGCATTTGAACCTATGCCGGTAATTAAAGCTAAGCCCTTAACCTTTAAATTCTATCGGGTTGAGATTTTTACAGGTTTAGGGTTTAAGATGTAGGCATGTAAACCTAAGCCTGCAACTAATTTTAAACCCTTAACCTTTAAACCCTGTAGGGTTAAAGTTTAGAGGCTTAGGGTTTAATATTTAGCCATTTAAACCTGTAGCCAAGCCCTTAACCTTTCAAC
Source organism: Symbiodinium natans (assembly GCA_905221605.1). NCBI lineage: Eukaryota > Dinophyceae > Suessiales > Symbiodiniaceae > Symbiodinium > Symbiodinium natans. The sequence continues at coordinate 215,485 of CAJNDS010002150.1, forward strand.
CCTATAGGGTTAAGATTTTTAAGGGTTTAGGATATAAGATGTAGGCATTTAAACCTAATTAAGCCTGCAACTAATTTTAAACCCTTAACCTTTAAACCCTGTTGGGCTAAGGTTTAAAGGTTTCGGGCTTAAGATTTAGGCATTTAAACCTATTCCGGCAATTTACGCTAAGCCTCTAACCTTTAAATCCTATAGGGTTAAGATATTTAAAGGTTTAGGGTTTAAGTTTAAGGTTTAGGTATGTAGACCTATGCCGGCAGTTCATATTGAACCCTTAACCTTAAACCCCATAGGGATGAGATTTAAAGGTTTAGGATTCTTTACTTAGACATTTAAATCCAAGCTGACGATTCAACCTAAACCCTTAACCTTTAAACCCTATAGGGTGAAGGTTTAAAGTTTTAGGGTTTAAGATTCAGACATTTAAACCTAAGACAGCGATTAACACTAAGCCCTTAACCTTTAAACCCTATAGGGTTAAGGTTTAAAGGTTTGGGGTTTAAGATCCAGGCATTTAAAGCTAAGTATGTAATCAATTTGTCACCCTTAACACCTCTAAACTCTGTAGTGTGAAGGTTTAAAGGCTTAGGGTTTAAAAAAACCTAAGCCCCCTAAGCCCATAGAGTTTAAACCTTAAGGGTTTAAGGTTTACGCATCTATTCCTTAACCCTAAACCCTCTAGGGTCAGGACCCTAAAGCCCTCGGCAATCAAGCCTAAACCCTTGACCTTCAAACCCCATAGGATGAAGGTTTAAAGGTTTGGGGTTTAAGACTTAGGCATTTAAACCTAGAGGGCATTTAAGCCTTAATCCTAAACCCTTTAGGGTCAGAACCTTAGCACCCTATAGGGGTCTAGCACGTTCAAAGGCTTGAACCCTACAGGCGCTGAAGGTATACATGTCCTATCGGTTTTTAAACCATTACACCCTGTAAGAAGGTTTAGGGTCTTTTCGGGGTCTATCTCTAAATTTCTCACGGGGTTAACCCTGCAGGGTTTAAAGTTAAAGGTTTAGGGTTAAAGGTTAAGGCAATACCTATAGGATTAGAACCTTATAACCCTGTAGTGCATGAGGCTTAAACCCCTAAAACTTAACCATCTTTTTCTCGAGAAAACCAAAAAACCAAAAAAACCAAAAAAAACAAAAAAACCAAAAAAACCATCTTTTCCAAAACTATGGGGCTGGGGCCTCCAAAAGATGGTTTTTTTGGTTTTCTCGAGAAAAAGATGGTTTTTTTGGTTCGAAACCATCTTTTTCTCGAGAAAAAGATGGTTTTTGAGCAGCCGCTCTTCGAAAAACCATCTTTTTCTCGAGAAAAAGATGGTTTTTAGAGATCTTACCCTGGAAAAACCATCTTTTTCTCGAGAAAAAGATGGTTTCCGGAGGTCTTGTCCTGGTAAAACCATCTTTTTCTCGAGAAAAAGATGGTTTTTGGAGGTCTTCTCCTGGTAAAACCATCTTTTTCTCGAGAAAAAGATGGTTTTTCGAAGGATGGTTGCTCAAAACAATCTTTTTCTCGAGAAAAAGATGGTTTCGAACCAAAAAACCATCTTTTTCTCGAGAAAACCAAAAAAACCAAAAAAACTAAAAAAACCATCTTTTCCAAAACTATGGGGCTGGGGCCTTCAAGAGATGGTTTTTTTGGTTTTCTCGAGAAAAAGATGGTTTTTTTGGTTCGAAACCATCTTTTTCTCGAGAAAAAGATGGTTTTTGAGCAGCCGCTCTTCGAAAAACCATCTTTTTCTCGAGAAAAAGATTGTTTTTGGAGATCTTGTCCTGGAAAAACCATCTTTTTCTCGAGAAAAAGATGGTTTTTGGAGGTCTTGTCCTGGTAAAACCATCTTTTTCTCAAGAAAAAGATGGTTTTTGGAGGTCTTGTCCTGGTAAAACCATCTTTTTCTCGAGAAAAAGATGGTTTTTAGAAGAGCGGCTGCTCAAAAACCATCTTTTTCTCGAGAAAAAGATGGTTTCGAACCAAAAAAACCATCTTTTTCTCGAGAAAACCAAAAAAACCATCTCTTGAAGGCCCCAGCCCCATAGTTTTGGAAAAGATGGTTTTTTTGGTTTTTTTGGTTTTTTGGATTTTTTTGGTTTGTTGGTTTTTGTTAGTTTCTTGTTTTGTTGTTTTTTGCCTTGATCTGGCTAGGACTCGGCTGCCATCCGCGGTGGGTCCATTGGGGGGGGGTGAGCATATATATATATATATATATAACAGCCCTAACAACCCAGAGACATAACAACCCTCGGCCAGGGGACTGCTCCACTCACCCCAGTCACCCCAAACGCAGGCGACAGGGCAGGCGCCCTGCGGTTTCTAAGGAACTGAGGCCAGGGTGTGGGTTTCGGGCTGAGGGTTTTTTTTTTTTTTTCCTCAGGGTTTAGGGCTTATAGTAGGGGTTTAGGATATAGGGTCTTAGGGTTTAGGGCGGCTACCTCCGTCTGCGCAGACTCTTGGTTGCCTGAGTTGGAGGACATACGGAGGAAAGGCAGCTTCACGATCCCATGCAGGTCCAATTGCAGCACAAGAGATGGGTTGTCGGGTCTAGCCTAGGGTGTGGGGTTAAAGGTTTATAGAAATTTCGGGTTTCGGGCGTAGGGTTTCGGGTCTGAGAATGAGCCGAACATCTTCGTTTGAACCAGCATCAGCATCTTCGCCTCGGCTTTAAGCACGCCTAAACTCTAGCAAAGAAAAGCAAACCTCCCCTAAACCTTACCTGCCCCAGCCCCCCACCGACTCCGCACCTCGGTACATGACTGCTCCTCGGCGAAGTTCCCGTCGCACTCTTTGCCGCCAGATGAGGCCTGCGCGTCTCACGGTGTCTTGTGGAGTCCATGGGGAGGAGCACTGCTCAAGAACTCACTTAGGGTTCTTAAGCGTTAAAAACACCAAAAAAAAACTAAATGGGATTTTTCAACGTTAAAAAACCCTACATGCGATTAAAAAAAGAGCAGCCTCCTGGGAACCCCCAGCAAAAATGAGCAAAACTAGAGCAAAACTGCCATAAGAAATCGAGGGCCGCAGCCTGGGGACCAAAGGTGCGCAATTTCGAGTTGTTTTTTGCCAGCAGCTCCATCCCCCTCAAACAAGACGCAGTCAGTCCCGTCAAAAGTACGGCCGATCCATTTCCTAAAGGAAGAAACCCACCCCTCTAGATTAACGGCTGAGAAGCCCATTGGGGGGAGGGAGGGGAGAGTTCCTTTCCCCCCCCCTCCCCACCCACAACGAACCTCACATTTTGCGTCAGAGCAGCACGTATAGCGCCGAGTAAAGTGTTGCTAGATTGCTGATCTTGATTCAAAGAAGAGCACATGAAACAAACATAGCGAAGCTTGTACTTGATGCGCAAGCGAAAAGATGCAACTTCTGCCTTTATTCATGAACAGGACCTGTTGTTTGGAGGGATAACTCAGATAGTAATGATACTACATGTTCAAAGACCTGCCACCCCAACCACCCGCCCACGCGCCGGCCTGGACCTCGGCATACCTCCGCCGCAGCTGCGTTCCGTTACCTTCTTGGGTGCTGTCTGCGGCTTAGGTTCAAGGTTTCGGGCTTCGATCTCAGGCATCACCGAATGGATCGATAACCAGGGTTCGCCAACTTGGTCCTGGATGACGGTTTAGGGTTTAGGGTTTAGGGTTTAGGGTTTAGGGTTTAGGGTTTAGGGTTTAGGGTTTAGGGTTTAGGGTTTAGGGTTTAGGGTTTAGTCCGCGGGCTGATATCTGGATGGAAGAGAGGCCCAGGGATTGAGGAGTCTTGGGACCACCTTGGCCTCCGTGAGAGTTCAAGTGTTCCACAAAACTGGCAGCTCTGCACGAAGTCTACGCTTCATCTGCAGGGCCTACATGCCAGAGCGATGGCTGAACAGCCGTTTCCCTGAAACCTTAACCCGGAACCCCGAACTGAAAAACCCTACATGGCCCTACATCCTACGCCCTGACCTCTAAACCCCTGACGCCTGAACAAACCTTAAATCCTGGTTTGGGGTCGGGGATTGGTGTTTACATGTAACAATTTCCTTTATCTAGACCCAAGAGTAACCTAGGAATAAAAGGAGACACTTTTGGATCTAAAGGGCTGATAAGGGAACCGAAGCCCCAACAAAAGGGAACAAGGGCCTACTCTGGGTCCTAGAAGCCCTGAATTCAAATCCCTAAACCCTAAACCCTAAACCCTAAACCCTAAACCCTAAACCCTAAACCCTAAACCCTAAACCCTAAACCTAGCTTGGGGGAGCCAACAGCCACGCGACCGCAGGTGGCTGTGCATGGCTCCCATGAGCTCCAGTCTGACAGGACCTTCGGCCAGGTTTAGGGTTTGGGCTTAAGGGTTAAGGGTTAAGGGTTAAGGGTTAAGGGTTAAGGGTTAAGGGTTAAGGGTTAAGGGTTTAGGGTTTAGGGTTTAGGGTTTAGGGTTTAGGGTTTAGGGTTTAGGGTATAGGGTTTAGGGTTTAGGGTTTAGGGTTTAGGGTTCAAGAGGTTAGTAGGGAGTAGGAGATAGGGGGTTAATAGTTTTTTTGTGCGCGTGTGTAGGGTTTTCTCAAAGCACATAATATGGGGGTTTGCATTCACCAACATTCTTTCAGATTCAGGGTTAGTCGTGTGGAGCCCCTTATCAGGCCAACTCTAGAGATCCTGGAAAGAACACTCAAATTCCGAAAGCAAAGCAAAATAAATGGGTCCCAAAAGGCAGGAACAATGGATCCGAGAAGGGTTGCTGAAAAATAGGTCCGAACATGGGGCGAAAGTGGGTCCGAGAATAGAGGGTTGCCTTGAGGGCTTATGGTTGAGGAGGCGCTCCCCTCTCTCCCCCTGTGATTCGTGGTGTGTTTAGGGCTTGAGGGTTTAGGGTTGGGTGCTTAAAGCTTGCTGCTTCCCCGCGTGGTGGGTTTAGGTTTAATGTTAGGGCTATAGGGTTCAGGGTCTAGGGTTTAGGGCTTAGCTCTGGGGAGGGGGCTTTGGGGGGGATACCAAGCCCTAAGCCCTTGAACCACTAATAAAGACCCAAAACCCTGAACCCTAAACCCTCTAAAAACCCGAACACAAGGAGCCCAGCATGAGAACACCGAGGTATTGTGGAGCTGGGCTTCCCAGCGCAGTCCACCGGGCACGCTTTGCTGTTGCAGGACATGTCCTCCATGTGGGTGGCTGTCAAAATTAGGGTTTAAGGGTTTTAGGGTTTAGGGTGTAGGGTTTAGCCTTTTTTTGGATCCCGATTAGAACTACTATAACACGGCACCGAATATTTATGGTACCCCAAAAAGGATCATAATTTTGACAGCCACTCATGTGGGGGGGAGGGGGCGGCGCTGTTGGGCTTAGGGAGGGGCTCTTGGGGTCTGGGGTGCGGGGTTTAGGGTGCATGTCTGGGTGTATGGACTCAAACCATGGAAACTTCAGGATCCGCTGAAAGCCCACAATCCTCAACGTCCACGTTCCCCGTGCAAGCCGCACGCTACCCTATCAAGCCTCAGAACCCTCAGAACCCTCTTAACCCTAAACCCTGAACCCTAAACCCTAATCACCCTGAACCACAATAGCCTCCGATGCGTCGCCATCACAGTCGGCGCCGCCCTCGATAGCTGGGAGTCGCACCCCGCGGGTCCTGGCGATGTCAACCCTAAACCCAAAACGCTACACCCTATAGGTTTAGGGTTTAGGGGCTTAGGCCCCCTCCTATATAAAGGCCCAGACTTAGGGGGTTCAGAACTTCCGGGGAGTTTGTAGAGTTTAGGGATCAGGGCAGGGCCATAAGCTAGAAACCATGCAGTTGGCGCATTCTTTCATGAAACGGATCCTGAGTTGCAAGGCATGACCCCCGGCTCCTGAATGCAACAACGCTTCGGCCAATAACCAGCACGTCATGATGGAGGTCTAGACCTCAAGCCTGTACGCTAAAGGGTCTAGGTGTTTAGGGCCTTCGGTTTAAACAACCCTCAACCCGAAACCCCAAATCCGCTGTGATTACCGTTGCTTTGGACTTCTGCTTTTGCTGTTATTTGGGGGGTGGGGGGGGGGTGGGAGGGGGCATCGGCGACTGTGTGGACTCAGCTCCCAGCATTCCTACGTGAAGCCTACATCCTTTGGGCCCTCAACTTGAAACTTAATTGGCTAAAGCCTATACTCTTCATAGAAGGGTCGTTTTTTGAAGCGTAAGCCCTAAACCCTAAGCCCTAGACCCTCAACCCTCAAACCTAGCTCATGTCAGTATTCCTGCTTCTCTGGCCGCCGGAGCAGGTCACTGAGCATGCGCCCCATTCGGCCCAATCCTGGGATCAAAGTGAGCGACCACAAACCCTAGACCCCAAAAACCCTTAGCCCTAAACCGGCATAGGGGAACCCCTGAAGTCTTCTTGGTCATTTTCAAGTTCAGAAATCTCCATGCAATACCTTGCGAGTTATGTTTTTGGCAATTGCAACTCGTGAAACTTGTTCCAAAGCACCTAACAGACCTTTTGTAGAGTTTCTGTGAGCTTCAGCAAGCTACCATGCTGCCCAATGAGGCTCCCTACCGGACCCCCAAATACACCCGAAGCCCTTGGCTGCGATAGTTCTGGGATTACACTCGTCAGCATCGGATTCTGACCTCCTGCTGCCCTGACGGCAACCGTGCAGGATCTCGCAAGGCTGCTAGACGAGTGCAAATATTCGCTTGGGAGAAGGCTCCCTGGCCCTGATAGGATGGAAGCCCCTGGCCTGACACCGAACTCCTGAACCCTAAACCTCCAAACCCGACAGTCCGAAAAGCCTTAGCGCGCACCTTAGGGTTTAGGGCATAGGGCTCTGATCCTTATATTAATTAGGACCTCTGCAGCTACGTCTCCGACCACTCACAGTCGCGAGAGCAGCGCTGCGTGTTGCACTCGCCTACCGGAGCAGGGTTGGTTCGTCATGGCAACCCCACAACTTACTGTTGGTTAGTAGGCAATGGGGGAATGAGGTACCCTATATAATCCCTTAAAGGGTACATACAGGGCCCTCATTCCCTCCCTCATTCCCTCATTCCCTGCTCACCAACAGTAAAGAAAACCTTACTGCTGGGCCAACCGATGTCCGTATCATTCTCGGGTATATGTATCTTCGTTTCAAGGTAGCGGGCGGCTCATGGTCGCCTAGGTGGCAGTTTGCAGGGCTCAAAACGAACTTCGCGCCTACTTCCACGCCGTCTTCGAGGCGGCAGGCATGGCCGGCGCTGTTCCTGGGCGGACGATGAGTCACTTGCGTGCGCCGTCTTACGCGTGTCTCTCTGTCTTTCTCCGTGTCTCCGTGTCTCCGTGTCTCCGTGTCTCCGTGTCTCCGTGTCTCCGTGTCTCCGTGTCTCCATGTCTCTGTGACGCTGTGACTCTGTGACTCTGTGACTCTGTGCTTCTGTTCTCTCTGTCTCTGTGCTTCTGTTCTCTCTGTGGCTCCGTGTCTCTGTGGCTCTGTGGCTCTATGCGTCTGCGGCTCTGTGAGTCTGTGTGCGCACGCGTGTCAGTCGGTGAGGGGGGGGGGAGGGCTGGTTTCAAGTCGCAGGGCGACTAGTAGGGCAAAAAGGTGGCTGCTTGGAGGCATAGGGCGGCAGGCAGGGTGATCCCTAGACTAGCATGTGCTGAATCTGAAAGAACCAGAGAGGAAAACAAAAACCCTGCGTCGTGGTCGTGTATATTAAATTTAACCGCTAGCGCGAAGCCGCCTATAGGCAAGGGTATCGAAACGAATTGAGGGTTCACGAGAAGTAAGGGGGGGGGGGGGGGGGGGGGGGGGGTAGGGGGTGCCGCAGGATGCTATAGGAGACAGAGGATGGGGGGGGTCGGGTGGGATGGGGCAAGGTGGGGGGCTTGGAGAGGGGGGGGGGGGGGGGGGGGGGGGCAAAGCCCAAACACCCAGTTCCACCCGAAACCCTGAACAACCCGATGCTGTTTCAGCCTCTAAACGGACCAAGCCACCCCTCCAGCAGCACGGGCTTTTCCCTGGGTCTTCGGATGGTTTGCGGGTCATTTTTGCGCTTAGGGTGTTTTCTCAGTGTTGGCCTTGTGGTCTACGAAGTTTAGGGTTGGGGTCGTGGTGTCGAATCTTGGCTTTGGGTTAGATTTTCAGGGTTCCGGCCTTTTCGGTAACCTAAACCACCCTTATCTGTTCAAGGCGTCTATAACAGGGAGGGCTTAGGGTTTACTGGCCATGTGGGGTCCTGCTAGCAGCTTGTAAGTACCGCCTACAGTCATCTAACATCATCTGCACCACGGAGCTCCGCCATAAACCCTCGAACCCCAAACCTCCGCAAGTGATCTCCATGTAAGACACCTTCCCACACACACACAATCCCACACGCTAAATCCCCCCCCCTCACCCCTCAAACCCCAATGTGCAGACATCCTGACCCCCTAAGCCGCAAGCCTAAACCGGCAAGAAACCAACTCCACTTCAACGAGTCCCCAAACCCCGCGCACACCTCTGTCGAACGCCCCCATCACAGGAGGCTGTGCACTCGGACCAAGTTGTCCAATCCCCCCACCTTGCTTTGGGGCTCCACGATTTGACGGTTTAGGGCTTTAGGGTTTGGTGCTTGGGGAGTTAAGGTTTAGGGTTAGGGTTTCGGGTTATTTGGGCTTTCTTGAGGAGTTAAGGTTTAGGGTTTAGGTTTTGGGCTTGTTGGGGCTTTGGGTTTAGGGTGTAGGATTCAGGGCTAATTGGGGTTTGGGTTGAGGAATTCAGGCTTCGAGGCCAGGGGGCTTTAAGCCTGTGGGGGATGATTTGAATCTTTCGTGTGGCGCAAGGATCGGTCGAATGGTTCAAGCCTTAAACCCTCAACCCTCAACCCTAAAAGGCTGATAACGAGCACTCAAGCCCTTAAATCCTATACGGTTCTCTTTGTACACTTTCCTATGCCTGGGGCTTTAAATGTGGAGGGATTGGGCCTATGTTGCGTCCGCCAAACTCTAAAATCAATATCATCGTCCGACCGATCAAATATGTTTATACCTTGATCCAGAGTCTTCGTACATAAAAACTGTAGGCAATCAAACTTGGTACCTTTTTTTGTGGGGGGGGGGTCCAGGCAAGCCTATGTAAACCCCAACACCTAAAACCTAAACCCCAAAATCCCAAACCCTAAAAACAAACCGCAGCCATAGGTTTAGCCATTTACGGCTTTAAGCAATTCTGGATCCCCACTCCACGGCTCCCTTACATGCAGCTTGCGCTGCTGGCAGTCGAGTGGGCAATCGAGGTCGTTGCATCGGCCCAGATCCTAATGTCACCAACCATGCTTGGGATAGCATTGAAAAACTTAAGTTTATGTTGCTTAGTGAGTTTAAGTGCCCTTAAAGAAGTAATGTGTTGCCCCGACTATGACAAAGAAGTAGTGGCTTAGGGCTTCGGGTTCGTGTTGCCATAGGATTCTAGAAGCATCTGGTCTGGGATCCAAGTTTAGGGTTTAGGGTTTAGGGTTTAGGGTTTAGGAGGTTTCGAGGCGTGTAGTCAACTTTCGCGAAATCGGTTTCCATATTGTTTAAATCTTGAGAATTGCAGCTCGGGGTGGTGAAATTAAAATTCCTCTTGGGGTTTTTAAGGTAACCCCAAAGCGCAAGCCCGTGGTGTAGACGAAAAAAGACGGTACCTGGAGACCGCCGCTCATTGAGACCAATCTCCAGCCGTCATTCCTGTCCCCGCAACACTGAGGTGACGTTGCCACTCGAAGCCTCAAGCTACAACTCCTCTAATGGCATTCTTTAGCAACAGTGGTTCCAGAACAAACCCTAAACCCTAAACCCTAAAATTTGTACATGGCACCGCTCTGTAGCAACAAGAACCTATTGTGGCGAAAGATACCCTAGCGGTTTAGGGTCTAGGGTCTAGGGTTTAGGGTTTAGGGTGGAGTATCCTGACCTTCGATGAACCCTAAACCCAAAACCCTAAATCTTGAAGCCCTGTAATCGCCCACCATACCTAAACATTTCGAAGCCCGAGCCCTAACCCTTCAATTCAGGTTCAGGGTTCAGGGTTCAGGGTTCAGGGTTCAGGGTTCAGGGTTCAGGGTTCAGGGTTTAGGGTTTAGGGTTTAGGGTTTAGAGTTAAATACCCTCAGCCCTACCTTATCCTTTCTCTCCTCCTCGTCGCCCTCGCAGGGCCGGCCGCCCGAGGTCTCCTTTTTGGGGCATCAGTGTTCTATTCGGGTTTAGGATTTAGGGTTTAGGGTTTGGGCTTAGAGGTTCAGGGTTTGGGGCAGATTTTTCCAAGGTTTGCGCCCTCTCTGAAAGTTTAAAACACGAAGGCCTCAAACCCCAAACGCCTCAAACCCCAAAACCTAAAACCCCAAGCCCTAAACCCTAAAGCCCCAAACCCCCAAAACCTAGCCCCTTGGTGTCCTCTTGTTTTGACCCTGAACCTTGGCCCTGGCCCAGTGGTGCTTGACCCCAGTCTCGAAGCACAAGGTTTCTCAAGCAGGACCACAAACGAGGTCCTTCAGGGTCTAGGGTTTAGGGTTTAGGGTTTAGGCTTTAGGGTTTAGGGTTCACCAAATCCCGAGGAACGAACTTTGAACGAACCATGTCAGACACTGGGTGGGTGGGACCCCTAAGAGCCCTAAACCCCACAAGCCCTCGACGGTCCCCCTAAAAAACGTTCAACGCCCTGACGACAGCTCTCCTTTACCGCCACTGTGCGTTTCCTCCTCGACACGCCTCTCGCTGGGGCGGTGGCCACATTTTGGGGTTTAGGGTTTAGGGTGTAGGGTTTAGGGTGGAGCCCCAAAGCCATGAAATGGGATGGTGAACTATACACCGACTAAACTCTCTGAGTGAGGACAATGCCAGTTGCTCGAACTGTAGAGGAGCTCAACCACGGCATGCTCATCGCACAACCACAAAAACGATGCCATTCAATTGTGCAGACATTGCGTGTGTACAAACCTCTCAAACTCCTTCACAGCACAACATCTTGCATTCATGTTCACTACTTTCGATGCTCAGGATGCTTGATGATTGTTTGGTGCTCCTGACTGACGTGTGCGCAAACGTGCCAACAAGCGGACATTCCAACAGCAACTCGAACGTGAACGTGTGGAACGCATTGAGCATGTCGAGCAGCGATGTTGCTTCAACAATGTGAGTAGACAATCGTTGAGCTCCATATCGCCGCTAGGCATTATTCTGGGAGCGGGTAGTTGCAAAGGAGTACGCACCCATAACTGAACATGTCGCACTGCCATCCTCCGCTTGGACACTTCCCTTCGAACGGTTGAGATGATTGAATTGGTTCAAAACGTGGGTCTTGAGCTTCAGGGTGCAGGGTAGCCGAAATACAAGCTTAGACGAACTCTTCGGCCGAGACATCCAAAACTTCAACGCACCAACAGTTTCCTTGAATCCTGCATCCCAAGCCCGAAAGACGTAGACCATGAGCCCTATAAACCCGACTCCCTCCCCCCTTCCACCCCTCCCATGGGCTCCCAAAGGAGTTCATATCTCCGGCTCATTGAAGCATCCTCTGAACTGGTTGAACCTTAAGCCCTGGGCGAACCTCGTCCACACGCAGAGTCTCTGAACCCTAAAGACCCTAAACCCTAAACTCCCAAACCCTAAACCCTAAACCCTAAACCCTAAACCCTAAACCCTAAACCCTAAACCCTGAATCCCGCAGACCCGAGCCTCCCCCACAGGACTTGGTGCAGAAGGACCAAGGACTCCAATCGTACCACTGGCAGTCCACTGCCTCTTGAGGTTTCCGGGTTTCAAGGTTTTATCACCCTAAACCCTAAACCCTAAACCCTAAACCCTAAACCCTAAACCCTAAACCCTAAACCCTAAACCCTAAACCCTAAAGGCTTTGCAGCTTTGGAAACACAGGAATGCTTAGGGTGCAGGGGTTCGGGCTTAAATCTCTCAAGCAGCCCAACCCCCCTTCGCCTTGACCTAAACTGCCATATACCTCAGGTTACCTTTTTCAGGGTTTGGGATTTGGGGTTTAGGGTCTGGGGTTTAGGGTTTAGGGTTTAGGGTTTAGGGTTTAGGGTTTAGGGTTTAGGGTTACATCAGCCGATGGCTTAAGCTCGGGGGCTGGCCGCTCATGCCGGAGCGCAGTGCTCCAGGTGTGGGGCGGATTTAGGGTCTTCGGGGTTAGGGTTTGTTTAGGGTTTAGGGTTTATAGGGGTTTGGGGTTTGGGGTTTGGGGTTTGGGGCTTGGGGCTTGGGGTTTGGGTCTGGGGCTTGAGGTTTGGGGCCTGAACCCCAAGCCAACATGTTCACTTCTACGCCCGGAGTTGACGGGGGCAGGGCATCAAAAGTGTGAACGAATTCGCTGCAATGCTCTGGAAGATCGGACCTAAAATTTGGGTCGGGTGGGCATTTGAGAATCTATAACCCCTAAGCTTCCCCAAAGCATCCCAAAACCCTATAAAACCTCTATGCTGATTGGGGTCGAAGGGCTAAGAACATCTAGCGCCTAGAGCCAAAACTTCCTATGGAGCACCCTAAACTCCTAAGCCCCTAGCCCCGCAAATCCTGAAACCCTAAACGCCACGCCACAAACCCAGAACTCAACACCCTAAACCCTATGCCCTTGGGGCCTCTACGGAGCTGTTGGTCTCGTGCTGAGCCGCCTGGTACGGACTGGGCCCCGAAGCAGGTTCCCTCACTAACCCCCCTCACCCTTCAGGGCTTAGGGTTTAGGGCTTGTAAGGTGATAAGGTTATTGGCATTGGGCAATCTTGGCGTTCAATCGTTTCATGACAAGGTAGGCCACATGAACGATGCTAGGTGGGGTACGTGGTCGTAACTTGCTCTAACCATGCTTGAGATGCTGCTTACAAGCCCGTTTGTCGCAAGAACTTTCGAGCATGTTGGTAGATAATTGAACCTTTGGTGGATGCTTCAGGTCACTGAAAGCCATATCACGGGCGGCTTCCCAAAGGCTTCACCGGAACCCTAAGCCATTCTCCGGGTGAGGAGAGGAGAGGAGCTCGGCTGTTTGCACCAAACACGCCCCCACCTTCCACAACCCCATCCCCCGACCTCAACAAAGCCGCTTGAAGGCGTGCTTTCTGTGACCATGCAGAGTTTGGGGCTCAGAGGTGTAGGTTGGGATGTTCCCCCTTAATCTAACAGTCCTTCATAGGGATTACAGTGCCCTGTTGCCCTAAACCCTAAACCCTAAACCCTCAACCCTAAACCCTAAACCCTAAACCCTAAACCCTGAACCCTAAACCCTAAACCCTGAGTATAAGGGGGAAATCCCAAGGTGTAAGGCTTGAAGATGGTGGGTGAATGCTTGGGCTCTGCCTCTGCCTTGTCCAGCTGCGCCCGGAGCTCTCGGTAGAGATCTGGGTCCTCTTGCACTCAGGTTTAGGGTTTAGGGTTTAGGGTTTAGGATTTAGGGTTTGGGGTTTAGGGGTTAGGGATTAGGGTTTAGGGTTTAGGGAGGCGCATCAATCTCCACACGCATGCACCGGCAGGGAGCTCCAATATCATGCTGACTCAAACTCCCTAACCCTGAGTCCGCCAGTGCTTGAAAAGCCCCAAGCAGAATATGTCCGTCCCAAGCCCGAAACCGGAGAACTCGAATGGGAATGCGGCCCAAACAGGGGAAAACCGGGTTGGGGGTTTAGGGTTTGGGTCCCTGCACTGGGTACTGAAGGCCCCACATTGTGGGCAGCTGCTACTAACCCCAGATGACCTGCAGCCCAGAGCCAATTGGCTAAAACTACCCAAAACCCTATAACCTATAACCCAACTCTAAGCCTGTAAGCAACTACCAAAAACGATTAAACGGTTGCCTGCCGGCAGGTTTCCTGCCAAAACCCTGAACCCCGAAAGCGTGGAGGGGGGGGGGGGGGGCTGCGTCGAAAGAAAGGCAGCCCGTTCCTCAAGGATGTGGCGCTCGATTTCCGCCAAGTTTCCTGACATCCCAATGAACCCATGGGTTGTGGGGCTTGAAGTTTATGAGGTTGAGGGTTGCCTCACAGACCCTGAAATTTCAAGGTAGAAGTCCGCTGGTGGCTAGTCTACTTGTACCAAGACGTTAGGTTGACTGCATGGCTGCTTCGGGCTTCGGAGTTCATTTCAGTTACGGGATCCTCGCTACGCAGCAGAAGGCTCAGAATGACGCCTTGACGTATGTGGGCCTCATTTCGAGTAGATGGCATCAACTATGGGAGGTGGGAAAGAACCGCAAAAAAAAGGAACCTAAACAAATGAAGCGTCATCCCCTTCATCAGGTAATTTACAGTATGTAATGCCCCAAATACCGATGCCAAAGGATTTTGCGACCCTTTTCTCTTTTCGGACACGATCCATTAAGGCTCAACACCGCATGCACTTGGACGCACGCCTCGGCTGTTAAGGGATCTCTGTAGTGATGCAGATGAAAACAAGCTCGACCATGAAACTCACTGCTAATGGCTTCAGCTTCTTCCTGCAAAGTTTGCATGCCCATAGCACATAGGGTTTAGGGTTTAGGGTTTAGGGTTTAGGGCCTGGAGTATGACACAAGCAGTTGGTCGAACCCGTCAGCTGTTTACAGGCTTACGCATGCTACGAGCAGAAAGGGAGGGGAGTGCTCAGCATCAATCGCAACTGTAGCGCCAGAACGCCATTCGCATCACCACTTCAAGTTTTATCGATGAAACTCCGGACCTGCACACGCTCTTTTGCAACGCGCACCCTAAATCAGCCAAAGCCTTACTTGGTAGCCCAGCAACAACGTTATAATAAGGGCACCCTTTTTTTGTGTTAGTTATTTTATAAGGGAAACCCGAACCAAAAAAAAAGGGTACAGGGTACCACTGGGCTACCAAGCTTAAGAACCCCAAGCCCCTCATTAGGGCATGGGCGGCCCTATTCTGAACCGCAACTCCCCAGCCCTTCTGCGTGTTTCCGGATTCCGGATGCAGGGTTTATGGGGTTTATGGGTTTTTGGTGTTTTTTGGGCTTTTAGCGTCAAAAAGGGGCTCCAGTTAGGTTACACGCTGCCATGGCTGTAACTAGTTGACAAACCCCCAAGCCCCAAAATCCCAAAAACACCAGACCCCAGACTAACGTCGTGCCCGGCCACCCGCAGTGGGCTCCGATCGCAGCATGCGACTTCTCATGCCTGAAAGGGATGGGGTCCCTCAATCCCTCACCTCTGTGCACTCTGATGTGGCTTGCGTAGAGGGTTTAGGGTTTAGGGTTTAGGGCTTAGGGTTTAGGGTTCAGGGTTCAGGGTTTAGGGTTTAGGGTTTAGGGCAGGTGTACGATTCATTTTTGCCCGTAGGTTTGTGAGGGCTGGGTGGGTCGCGGGGCGGGGGCGGGGGGGGGATTCTTTTCTGTAGAGCTGTAGAGTTCACCCGACAGTGAACCCCAACTGCATGTGCTGTGCGAACTGGGCTAATATCACAAGATCGAACGAAAACCACAGAAAAGATAAGAGATTAAGAAACTAAGACAAACAGTGCAAACAATAACATGACAATGCACACCTTTCCACCCGTGTAACCTGTAACGACTCGCAAACTGGATCGCATTGACCGCAAGCCCAACCACCGCACGCGTGTTCCTGTAATGAAGCATCAACGAGGAGTTCGCGAGCAGCCGCTTGCCAAAGTACTATCCAGCAAATAAACTCTAAGCAAGCTCTGTAACCCCTAAACCCTGAACGCATGCTGAATAGCACGTCAAGCTCCCTATCTCCCAACGGGTGACTTAAAAAAAAACATTCTTCGCAGCTTCAGGATTTGGACTGCGCAGGGTTTCAGCGGGAATTGTCTTCGCGCAGGGATGGGGGTTTAGGGTTTAGGGTTTAGGGTTTAGGGTTTAGGGTTTAGGGGTTTCAAGACTTCAGTCAGGTCCATGGCTCGGGCTTGAGGACCGTATCCTTGGGAGACGACTCAGCGAAACTTTGATGAAGGCTCTTGATTGTGCTTATATTTAAAGTACCCACTAGGGCTATGTAGCATTTAGAGTACCCGTTAGGGTTATGTGGTATTTAGAGTCCCCATTAGGGTTAGGTAGAATACCCATTAGGGTGGGTTTAGGGTTTAGGGTTTAGGGTTTAGGGTTTAGCATTTGGGGTTTAGGGCTCGGGGTTTGGGACGACACGAGCCCCGGTTCCGGCCTAGGGCCGAGGCGTGTCCTGTAGCAGACACCTCAGCTGGTAGAGCAGGTTTCCATGCGCGGATTCATTTTGGGTTTAGGGTTTAGGGTTTAGGGTTTAGGGTTTAGGGTTTAGGGTTTAGGGTTTAGGGTTTAGGGCACTTGCCACGACCAGGTCTTGTAGGCTCCACATGACTCCCCGGCGAGGAGAAGAGTCACGAACATAAGTCGATAGAAACACTAAAGGCCCTAAACCCCAAGCCCTTAACCCTAAACAATTCAACCCTAAACCAGAAGGCTCCAAACAGCCCAAAGGAGGTAAACGATAATGAATTCAACAAATCCTTCAACTAGGTATTCTTCGTTTGCTTGAGCCCTAGGGAAAACCACGAGAATCCTTCTTAGAGCTCCTTAGGCTGGGCCAGTCTTCTTACGAATCCCTGTCTTGACCTCCCTTTTGCGAGGCCAGGGTTTAGGGTTTTGGGTTTTGAGACCCCATTGCACGTACTGATTAGGGCATGTTTCGCGGTCCAGGGTGGGTTTAAGCAAAGGTTCGGGGGGTGCAAAATCTTGGGTGTTTCGTTTTTTTTAAAACTAATGGAGGGGATGTTGGAGAAAGGGCTCACGACATGGAGGCCCCCCCCCCCCTCTGAACGAAACGAAACCTGTGTGGCCCCTTAGCCCCCTTCCAGGGAAAAAGTGTATGCCTAGTACCTCAAAGGCGGGCTCGGCTTCAGGGCTTCACGGGAGCTTGGGCTGCCTCATCACCTGCAGGCCCGCGCTCTCCCTCATAAACCACTAAATGCTCAGATGGTTATAAGGGTTTAGGGAGCAGAAACCCTAAACCCGAAACCCTAAACCCTAAACCCTATCACTAGACACATAACCTGTCTGGGTCAAGCTGGGCGCTCTGCAAACCCTGAAGCCCTGCCAGGGCACCGCGACTTCAGCATCTTTTCTTGACGTCCGGCGTCCTTCGTGAAGTGTCTCCTGCAGTTTCAGCCCAAGATATTTGCTGGTCTTACTGAACTCGCACGCCCGAATTTCCTAACAGCCGCACTATGAAGAAATCCTACGCACTCCACAAGCTCAGAGCATGCAAGCTCAAGCCCTCTCTCATGCCTCAGTGTCCACCACCCTCAAACCTTCAACCGTTTAGGGATCAGGGTTTAGGGTTTAGGGTTTAGGGTTTAGGGTTTAGGGTTTAGGGCACCCCGAAAGCCCTAAACCAGCTGGGCCAAGCATCAGCTGCCAAGCCATGGAAGAGCGCCAGTAAGGCGAATGACCGCCACCCAAGCGCCTGCGGACCAGAGGCTTCTTTGGGTTTAGGGTTTAGGGTTTAGGGTTTAGGGCTTAGGGCTTAGGGTTTAGGGTTTGGGGTTTGGGGTTTGGGGTTCAGGGTTTAGGGTGAGGGGGGGGGGGGCGGGAGGCGGGGAGGGGGCACGACTCGGAGATTTGTAAGAGCAACTTCCTGAGGCTCCGCTTCGTCTCTTGACACCTGCACTCAATGGCAACCGGCGCATTCTCGCAGGCTCGCAGCCAGGAGCCGAACTTTTGGGGCCCAAACCTCCACATCTACATAGCCAAGAACAACAAATAAGATAACAGACCTTGCAGCTACTCTCATGGCACTTGTCTTGGTGCCCGCCCCAAACTGTCAGGAATATACAACTACTTATACTGGAGGCCGCTTGAGGGAGCCGTCATTTAGATCAACCTCGGATCCCAAAAACCCAAAACCCTAAACCCTCAACCCAGCCCATGAGTGATTCTCATGCCTTTTGGGCTGATCTGCTTGCTCTCAACATACCTTGGGCGGCCGCTCTTCTCAAGTACGGTTTAGGGTTTAGGGTTTAGGGCTTAGGGCTTAGGGCTTAGGGTTTAGGGCCGGGTTTAAAATCTAGGCCACTAATATGCCCTGATTTTGGGGTCCCCAGCGTCACCGCCCGGCACGGAGGAGGTCAAGGGTACATAATGGGGTTTGTGCAGGGACCTTTGGCTAGGGGTTTAAGGTTTTCAGGCTTGGGGTTTTAGGGTTTGGGGTGTTTAGAGTGGTTTCTAAACCCTAAACCCTAAACCCTAAACCCTAAACCCTAAACCCTAAGCCCTAAACCCTAAACCCTAAACCCTCGGAAGCAGGTTCTTGTGTTCAGAGGTCTTCGAGTGCCTAGAGTTCAGGGTTCAGGGCTTGGAGGTGGGGTCGGGACCGACGTGACCGACACGGGACATGGGACCATGTATCAAGCCCCAAAACCCTAAACCCTAAACCCTCAACCCTCAACCTGAACCCGACCTTAGGTTGGGGAGAAGATGTCGATTGAATGTTTCGGGGCTGCAAAACCCTGCAACCCTCAACCTCAAAATTGCAAGACCCGAGGAACTAGAGGCCCCAAACCCTAAAACCGAACCAACAGCCACACCACAGTAGGCGGGTGGGAGGAGGAGGAGGAGGAGGAGGAGGAGGAGGAGGAGGAGGAGGAGGAGGATACGAGGCGCAGTCCCTCTCCCCAGCAAGGGCCATAACTCAGAGAGATGCTCAAACCCTGACTCGAAATGACGGGTCACGCGCATGGAACATGTAGGGATCTGTGTCTCACCTCGGTGCAGTAGTAAAGGTTTAGGCTTGTCTTGTTGTTGTGTTTTTTTGTTGGGGGGGGGGGGGGAGGGGAAGGCTAGCTAGTGAGTCTACAAGGAAACACACGCCAACAGCAAGAGAACATGTGTACATATTTGTGGGTCCTAGCAGGGTGAAGTATGGCCTCTGTTTAAATACCCACAATTATTCAGGCCCGAAAGCCTTGAATCCAGTACAGTAGCTTACTCTGGGTGCAGAGGTTTCTGGTGCTGATTCATGATTAAACCCTAAACCCTAAACCCTAAACCCTAAACCCTAAACCCTAAACCCTAAACCCTAAACCCTAAACCCAGGGAATTCAGAGTTTAGGATCCCAAGGTGCAAGCCGCCGTGCTCATCTGGCGCGAGCGCGCTGCAATTCTGACCCAGAGCCCGTGATTGAACCCGAAACGGCCCTGAGGCCTAAACCCCAGCCAGTGAAGTTATCTACTGTCTGCTTCAGAACCCCAAAAGAATAACAAATAATAAGCCCTGTATTACCCTTAACAAGGAAGAATGTATCTTTATTTGTTGGGGGGCTCTTAAGCTATTGGTAGTTGTGTGAGTGGCTTCCGAACGCTCAAGCACCCACGCAGCCTAAGCACAGTGGCGGGACAATTTCTGGGCCCGAAACACTGGGTTTGCTTCGAGGGTCCTGTCGGTTTGGTGTTTCAGGACCCTAAACCTAAACCTTAAACCCGCAGACTTGTTCGGTTTAGTCGGTTTGGTGCTTCAGGTCTGGGGAGGAGGTTCGGCGCTTTGAGGCTTCAGGGGCTTACCCGCGCTACTTCTGCCGTTCCTGGTCCTAAACCCTCAACCCTACACCCCATGTTCCTGAGGCCGCAGCAGAAAACTCCGGAAGAACCACTTTGTGGTGAGGGGAGCCATACCACACAGTGGTCTGAGCCGCTCAACGGCTGTGTGCGCGAAGCCTAAGCCCTCTACATTGGAGATTTGGGAGTCTCGGGTTTGGAGTTTAGGGCCTTTGGGCTTTATGGTCTGCATTGGAGATTTGGGAGTTTAGGGTTTGGTGTTTAAGGGCCTTAGGGCCTAATCGGGCTTAGGGTTTCTAGGTCGCACATGTTAGAAGTAGGGTCAGCCTACAAGTGAGCCTCACACATCTGAGGACTCTAGCGTAAACTGCCCTGAAAGTCCCAACCTCCAATCCTGACAAGTTTAACACGACCCTGAAACCGCAACCCTTTTAGCCCTAAGAACTTTGCATAAAGCTCTGAACCTTACTACGCCCTAGGCGCTCAACCTTAAAGGTCCAAACCCGGCAGCCCTTAAGCACTTGGATGCCCAAAAGCCCGAAACCACCCTGTCTGGGGAATTCTTCCGGGCCTCGCGTAGAGTGAACGTAAGCTCGGGTTCGGGTCAGAGTTTAGGGTTTAGGATTCGGGGGTTTGGCGCTCACCTTGCGGAGACCCTACAACAAATGTAGGGTTTAGGGTGTGTGTTGTCTAAGGCTGATGGCCCTATAGGGAACCCATTGAATTTTTCCCTTATTTCGAATTCCGTCCACCCTCAACCGTAAACCCGAAGCCCTTTCTTCAGGTCTTGGAACCCTGTCTTCGGTCCAAGATGTCTGAGCTTCCACAAATTCAGAGCTGTTTAGGGGCAGTGTCAGGCAGCTACCTTGAGGCAACAGGAAGATACTAAAGGTTCTATTTCTTGAGGCTAGATAAAGGGGCTAAGGGTCATACTTACTTCGTTACGCAGTGTGAAGTTACTAAGGGTTATCTTGAGGAGGAAGCTTGTAACTAGCCGCTTGAGGGTCTCTACCTCCCACGGCATCAGGGTTTTACGAGGGTGTCCGATCCTCAGATCAGTTTGCCCGCTCTTCTTTTCGCGCGATCAGAGGTGCTGCTGACATCTTCAAAACCTCAAGACCTGCAGCTCGGCTGGGCTGCGCCTGGTGTTCTTACTTGGAGGGGTCCGCCACAGGCTTGCGTTTGGCACATGAGGGCGAAGATACCCAAAGCCCTACTGTCGGCAAGCCTCCGCTTCCGCAAACTAAATCACACCCTAAACCCTAGAAGCCCTCAACCCTCTAGGCCCTAACCCCCAATGTATAAGTACCCATAGGGCTGTAAGTCGCTGAACACAATGCGACGCTGACCCGCGCCTACTTCTGAGGGAGGATGATATAACTATAGCTATCCAGCTTCTACACGTACATGTATTCATGTATATATATATATATATATATGTAAATATAAATAATATAAATATACATAAACAAATATATATGTATATATATATAGTATATGCATGTTCAAAAAAATCAATATACGTTGACTTACATGCCTGCTTATAACCACACACACGCGCGCATCTCTGGCACCTCGTGCCGTCGCAAACCCCGGACGTCGCTTGCCCGTTCAGAGCCGCTCCACGCGGATGTGGATGGGATGCGCCTCTGGCATGGTGGAAAGCGCGTCGCAGGTCACCTGCCCAAGGGGGGTTTAGGGTTTAGGGTTTAGGGTTTAGGGTTTAGGGTTTAGGGTTAACCCAGTAAAATCGACCTCCACAGCCAAGACTGCACCAAAACCAGTTAAACTCCGCCCCCACAACATCTACCCTTCACAGCCTCACAAAAAATGCCAGGCAACTTCAGCAGGTGAAGCCCCTAAACCCTATTAGCCCTAAATCAACCAGAAAGGCTTTGAAGCCGTGAAGCGTTTAAACTCCCGGAAGCAGGAACTCCTCACCTTGAGGGCGGCTTTGGCTCGCTCAGCCGTCGTTCCTCAACACGGAGCAGGTGGTAAGGGGCTGGGGTTTTGAGGGTCTTGAGGGTCTTGAGGGTTTTGAGGGTTTTGAGGGTTCAGGGTTTGGGGTTCCGGCTTCAGGGGTTCTCAAGAACAGTTTAAAGCAGGCTAAGGCTCCCCCGAATGGATGCTGCACAAGGGGGTCGCTTCTATTTTGTCGGACCCCTGTAGCAAATCCGGGCTGACCCGAAAGCCGCAAGCCAAGAGCAAGCAACACATCCGCAGCTCTCTCCGAAAGATACTCAGAGTCTCTATATGCTGGTCTGTTATTGACACTCTACATCGACAATTTGACCGCATGGTTTTGGCGGGTCTAAGGCTGCATAAGAGCTTCTGCTTCTTTGAGGGGGAGGGGGGGGGGGGGGTGAATAAGAGGCCGAACAACCCTAAACCCTAAACCCTAAACCCTAAACCCTAAACCCTAAACCCCTTTTAGGCCCAGCTGCCCGGTGCTTGCGAGATGAGGATGCCGTAGCCTCGCCACTTATCCTCCTGGGCGGGCGCTTTGGTTGATTGGCTTTAGGAAGTTAGGGTTTCAGGGCTGAGGCTTTAGGGTTTGGGATTTAGGGTTTAGGGTTTGGGGTTTAGGGCTCTCATCTTTAGTGCCGCAGGATTTGTGTGCAAGGCTTTATGGATCTGGGATTACGGGCTCATAGGCCAAAAAGGCTACTGGGAACCACCACTATACCCTAAACCCTAAAGCCTAAACCCTGAATCCTGAACTCTGAACCCCGAACCCCGAACCCAGACCCTAAACCCTGAACCCTAAACCAAGCCCTCAATTGTCCACTCTAGGGGAGAAGGCGAACGCAGGAACTCGAGCTGGCGGAGCTAGCTAGGGTAGATAACGGTATGTATTTAATATACAGTGAACCTTATAAGGTTTCAGGTTTAGGGTTTAGGTTTCAGGC
This sequence comes from Symbiodinium natans, assembly GCA_905221605.1. Classification (NCBI taxonomy): domain Eukaryota; class Dinophyceae; order Suessiales; family Symbiodiniaceae; genus Symbiodinium; species Symbiodinium natans. The sequence goes on from CAJNDS010002150.1 coordinate 237,826, forward strand.
TTGGAGTGTGGGGATGTTATTGATAGTGTCCTAAAGGTTAAAAGGTTAAAAAGGATTCTGAGAGTCCGACCCCCCACTGAAGGCCCTTGTATACCCAAAGCCTCAAACCTAAAGCTCCATCAATTTGCTAGATGGAACCTTAAACCTTAAACCCTAAACCCTAAACCCTAAACCCCAAACCCTAAACCCTAAACCCTAAACCCCAACCCCAGACCCTTCTTTCGGCATACGTTCAACCGGAGCTTCTGGGAACTCAGCGGGCTCTGCACTTCCTAGAGCCCCATGGGCCTCAGTTCCCGGGTTCCCCACCCTACAGAAAGCCCTTTAACCTCAATTGGAAAACTTGGGTCCAGCCCCCCTCTCCCTAAACCCTAAACCCTAAACCCTAAACCCTAAACCCTACACCCTAAACCCTAAACCCTAAACCCTAAACCCTAAACCCTAAACCCTAAACCCTAAACCGCCCATCCCTTCCCTTGAGGTGCTCCTCGCTGTTCTCGTGCCAGTCCTTGTTTTCAACCTCGGCTCCCATGGGGGTGGCTGGTGCAAGGGAATATCGGGACATATACATACATTTATACATACACACATATACATGTACATACATGTGTATACATATATATATGTACACACAAACTGGGTTTAGGGTCTAGGGCGAGGTTTTTGCCACATTTATATAGTTCATGTATGTGTATATACATATATATATACATATATATACACTCCACGTATATAGATAGTGTAAACATAAGTATATATGTATATATGTATATATATATATATGAAGATTTGCAATTGGCTTGTGTTGCCCTGAACCCGAAACTTGAGGCCCCTCAGGTCCAAACCCTACGACATGGATAGGTCCACCCGAGCCCGCCTCTCCCGACACTTACACTTCAACCTCCGTGCAGTCCTCAGAGGACAGTGTGCCAAAGAGTTTTTTTTTTTTTTTCCGGGGTGCTGTCTCCTGGCGCCTTGTGGCTTCGGGGTCTAGGGCTTCTAGGGTTTAAGGGATAGCCATTAGGGGGAATTCCAGGCGGGGTAGTAGGGGAACCCAGGAATGAAGCACAGGGGCCTCAACTATTCGCCCTGCGCTTCTGGCTTGGAAACCAAGTTGATGGAATCATCCAAGAACCCTGAACCCTAAACCCTAAACCCTAAACCCTAAACGTCCTAGACGGCCTTGGTTAAGTTAAGGAAGTTAAGAGTTAGGGCTTAGGGTTTAGCATTCAGGATTTAGGGTGTAGGGTTTAGGGCTTAGGGGTAACTCCGGCCAAGTCGCGTAGGCCTCGATGGTCAGCAGGTCCAACGTCTTGTCCTTAGATGCGCACATAAAAGAAACGGGGTGGCTGACTGCGGACAAAGCATGGTGCATGGCGCACCCGAAGAGTTTTCTTGGGATGCTGCAGTACAGTACCCCCCCCCCACCCAACCACCGCAGCACGCGCCAACCACCCTCCCTCCCCCAACCACTGTCCCAACCCCCAACGACCTTTCCCTTCCCCCCCCCCCCCCCCCCAAAAAAAAAAAAAAAAACCTTCGTCGGTTAAGCCCCAAGACGATCCTGCGATCCCTGAACAAACTCGAAGCCGCTTCTCTGAAGTCTCTTCAGCACATCCAAGTGGCCGTCTGGCGCAGCCTTCGGTTGAAGTCCTTGGCGGCCCGGTTGTCTCTTAGAGTTTAGGGTAGAGGGTTTAGGGTTTAGGGTTGAGGGTTTAGGGCCGAAACCCTATGCCTTAACACAGTAAACCCTGTAAACTCCAGACCCCAAACTCTAGAGAAAGGACGCTGTGGATGCTTGTGTCCGGAACACGCATAGAGTCTCTTGATACGCACCATCCACACAACTGGGCACGGTGAAGGTTCTATACAGGTAACCAGCTAGTAACCCTAAAGCCCCATGGCTTGGCGCCAAAGCCAGAAAGAAACCCCACACTCCTCGACCCAAAACCCCCTACACCCAAAAAACCCGAATCCCTAGACCCTAAACCCTAAACCGTAAGAATGTCTTGTACGAATCTCCACCAAACCCATATGCCGCCAAAAGCTGCGAGGACGGCGTGCGGATCCCGAAAGAGTCGAACTCACGTTACGGCCCAGGGGCTTGCTTGAGGGTGTAGGGCTTCAAGGTTTGGAATTAGGGTTGGGTTTAGGGTTTAGGGTTTAGGGTTTAGGGTTTAGGGTTTAGGGTTTAGGGTTTAGGGTTTAGGGTTTAGGGTTCAGGGTTCAGGGTTCAGGGTTTAGGGTTCAGGGTTCAGGGTTCAGGGTTTAGGGTTTAGGGGGTTTCTGTAGGGTTGATTTTTGGGTAGGGCCATGGTTGAGGGTGCTAGCCGCTAGCCTAACTACCAACATTTGATTCGCGCTAGGGTTTAGGGCTCAGGGGCTTAGGGCACGAACTGCCAGTGTAAGATCCCAAACCTAAACCCCAACCGCCCTGGACGTCCACTACCCAACAAAGACCTCCTCCCCCGCCCCTGCTCCCCCAACTTTTGTATCAAGACCCTGCCCCCCATAAACCGCGCAAAAGCAGTCTCAGACTGTTCAACAAACCGTGATGAGCATCCTAAACTCCGTCTGCCAAACGGTCGAGGACCAGCCCCTACCTCACTTCCCTAAACCCAAAGCCCTACACCTTCAACAGTGAACCCTGGGGAGTTTTTGCCAGGGTCATGGAGCACCCCCGACCCGAAACACAAAACCCTAATTTAGGGTTCTACCCCCCTCCCCCCTTGCAGACCCTTCCACTGAGGGCTCCACCCGCGCCTTCTTTTCGTACCGGGGGCCTGGTAGGTTTCGCGGGGGCCGAAGCACAGGAATTCCGGGCTTTGGTGGGGTTTTAGGGTTTAGGGTTTAGGGTGGGGTTTTACTGTGGGTTGGGGGGGTGGGGGCTGCGCTGTGTGTACGACGCACGGATGACCCATGGGGCGGATGCTCCATCGGCATGCAGATCATTCGCGGGATGCGGTGTATCATGGCCATACCAATTCCTACATCATCGACCGTCTCCAGACCACACACCCCCAAGGCACTTAGCTCTATCACCCCGAAGCCGTCGGGGTGAGGGGGGACCCCGAAGCTCGGTACTGTGAGCTCTATACCCTCAGCCCTTGCTAGACCCAAGAATAACCGAGGAACAAAACGGGTGCTCTTTTTGGTTGGAAAAGGAGGCTTGTAAGGGAACCTAAACCCTTTTAAACAAGGGAACAAGGGCCTTAGCTTAACTCTAAACCCTAAACCGGGTTGGGGCCTATGGGGTAGGTCACCATGACAGTCGCCGAACGCCAGTGTTTCCAGAGGTCCACGACCTCCCAGGAGGTGGAGGAGCATTAGGGTTTGGGTTGGGACGTTTCCCCTTTATACTAACAGTCTTATTAGGGATTAGAAAGGGGGGGGGGTACTATAATCCCTATATGAGGAATGTTAGTTTCAGGGGGAACATCCCACGGTTTAGGGTTGGTGGTTTGGGGCTTTAGGGTTTGGGGCTCTTGGGGCTCTTGGGAGTTTCGGGCTTTCTGGGGGCTCTTCGGGAATGCGGGGTTTTAGGGAACTGGGGCTTTGGGGGGATTCCGAAGCACATGTGGCTGGCCAGTGAGGGCCCCGTCCTTAAACCCCGAAACCATACCATACACCGGGCTTTTGCATGGGAAGGCTTTAGGGTCTTCGGCTTCAAGTCGTACACCTGGAGCACACAAGCCCAGCAACTTCAAGCGCGTTCGGGTTAGGACCGGAATCCAACCTCCAAAACCCTGTATTACACCAAGAACCCCGCCAAAAGGAGTCAGAGTAAAGTGGCCTTCGACGCCTCTGCCCCTGCCTCAAGGTAATGTTCATAAACGAACCTCTTTGTACCAGGACCCCACCCCTCCCCCCCCCAATTACAGCAGCCCCCCTCCCCTGAAAACTGTTTCTACAGCAAGGCTCCACGCACCAAAAGCGAAGGATTACTCTATCCTCGCCTCAAAACCATGATGGATGGCAACAGATGCTTAATTAAGTTCAATGATCGCCCCTCGAGTGTTGCAAAACAAACACAACGAGGGAAAACTCAAACCCTAAACCCTAAACCCAACCCCCCACCCCCCCCCCAAAAAAAAAAAGAGAAAAAACAAAAATAAATATAATAATAATAGTAGTAATAAAAACCCAAAAAAGTAAAATATGAAAAACAAAAACAAAATAAAATAAAGTCAATGGCTCGCTGGCCGGGGAAAGGCGGCCGAGCAGCCAAGGCGAGGCAGCGCTCTGCTTCGCCCCCTCGGGAGTAGTCGGGATCTATGAAGACCTCGGGAGCGCGCAGCAGAAAGGTTTAGGGTTTAGGGTTTAGGGTTTAGGGTTTAGGGTTTAGGGTTTAGGGTTTAGGGTTTAGGGTTTAGGGTTTAGGGTATAGGGTTTAGGGTTTGCTGTGATAGGCGGTAGATGCTGTGAAGGTTTGGATGAAGCAGCGCCTCGAATGCCCCGTCAGGTGCGAAGAGCAGTTCTGGCCCGATTGTGGAGGGCCGTCCAATACTTGTCTCCCACCCCACGCCGTCCGAGGCAGCAAAACCACCCAAACCTATTCCTTTTAGGTTTAGGCCTAAACTCATGACAATCGCTTACTTTCAAAAAAAAACCTTCCGTCACCGATGGCCACTTTCAGCCAAAGGAAAGGTTTGAGGCTAGGTCCTCAGCTGCATGGGGGCGCGCACAGGGTCAGGGTCAGAAAGGCCAGGTGGGGTCAGGGGGCCAGGGGGGGGCCAGGGGGGGCCAGGGCCCGAAAATGTGGGGGCGGGTTTAGGGTATTTACTTTATTACAAGGGACCAGTACTGTACTGGTCCCGAGGAGATTCGGCCCATCGTGGGTGCTACAGACCTCCGGGCTGCAGGAGGCGGGCAAGCGACCCGGGTCGACTAACATCCCAAGGTTTGGTGCTTCGGGTTTGGGTTGGTTTAGGGGTTCAGAGTTTTATGGTTTTGGGGTTTATAGGGTTTCGGGTTTAGGGTTGAGGCTTCAGGGTAATGATGTTTGGCTGAGGGCTTTTGGAGGACGGGCAGGGCGGGGGGTGGGGGGGGGTCCAAGGCGATGGGCAGTTTATTAAGGTTTAGGGCTTAGGGTTTAAGGTTGAGGGTTTTGTTTTGGCATTATGGGTTTAGGGTTTAGGGTTTACAGGTCGAAGGTTTCGAGTTTGGAGGGGTCGAGGGGGTCGCGGTTTTGTGGCAAACAAAAGTGTCACCTCTACTCGGGCTGGAGGTGTTTGATCTGAGACCTAGGAGATTCATGCGTAAAGTTGCAAGCAAGATCGCTATAATTGTAGCCTTGACCAAGAGCTATGACTCTCACGGTTCTCATTGCAATACGGGTACTTTATGACCCTACTTTTTCTAGACCCTAAACCCTCAATCCTAAGGCCAAAACTCTCAGCCCTAAACCAATTTAAGCCCCGTCCTTGGAATGCTTGCCCCCGCAGACGAGTGGCAATACCGCGCTGCCCCTTCTGCTTTCCGAACCTAAGTTGAAGGATTACGGTTTTTAGATTGTAGGATCTAATCCGGGTTTAGGGTTTAGGGTTTAGGGTTTAGGGTTTAGGGTTTAGGGTTTAGGGATCTAAACCCTAAAGCCCTTGAGTAGGTTTTGGCTGCCAAACTCATGTCAGCTTAGAAGGGCGCTGACACATATTACAGCACTTCGAACACGGCACCATAAGGGTACGGAGCGTCATGTGGGTAGTTCTCTAGACTAGGGCCCCTTTTTGGGTCCTAAGTGTAGTACGGCACCCTTGAAATCCCAGAAGGAACCCTGATTTAGGGAGCCACCCATGTACGGACAGCACGAAGGAAGTAAACTGCCCACCTTTTGAGGTTTTCCTAGAGAAGTTGGGCCGAAACTTTCTAAACCCTCTACCCCGAACCCTCTACCCCTAAACCCTCTACCCCTAAACCCTAAACCCCCTTCCCCCATGTGGGGCTTAGGGTTTAGGGTTTCGGAGCCGGTTTTTGCTTCAGCCTTCAGAGCCTCCTCGAGGCCAGGACACGCTTCGGAGATGGAGCCTGGCCTCCGCTGAACCCAGCGGCGGTGCGTGTGCTTGAGGCCATCCTTGTAGATCAACCTGAGTTAGAGTATAAGGGGTGTGTAGTGCTAGTGTGTGCGCGCGTTTAACACGTGTTTGGGGTGTGTTGGGGTATGTTGGGGTATGTTGGGGTGTGTTAGGGTATGTGGGGTGCTCAGGGTATGTAGGGAGTTTCAAGCATTCAGGGTTTCTAGCGTTTAGGGGGGCCTAGGGAGGTCCAGAAGCTACTTAAGGTGAGCCTACCGGGCTCCGCATCGGATGAGCCTTTACCAGGCTGAGTTGGATCTCTTCCCTTTCAACCCCCATGCCTTCGAAGTCCCTACCTCTTGGGATGGGACCTGAACTTGGGAAACCTCATATGTCCCTCAAATTTTCCCAACAAAACCCGCAAGCATGGCCAGATCCCTGCAAACCAACCCATGACTATGAATTTGGAGGATCCAGTGGAACCCTAAACCCGACATGCTACAAAATGAGAGTACAGGGTGGGCTCTTCGCGGGCAGGCGGCTCGATGTGTGGATCTAACTGTGAGCTCCAGTTCCGCACCTAGCCGCAAGACTGGCTTCAGCACGAAGGGTTCGGGGTTGTGGTGTTTACAGCAGGGCTTAGGGATTCTAAGGGTTTCGGGTTTAGGGCTTGGAGTTCCGCAGGAGCGCAGGAGCTGAGATGTCCCTGTAGCTGCGGCTGCGAGCTTAGGTGCTGATTGGCTTGCTCGGAGCTTCGCGGGTGGGTGAAACCCCTGAACCCTCGACCGAAAGCCTAAACCCTTACACCGTGTTACGCCCGAAACCTCTCCAAGCCCTCTTGCTGAAGCTTTTCAGGACAAGTTGCAAAGTTGAACATAGCCGCGAAGGCTGGCCGGTTGTCCTGGAGGCCCACTTGCAGGGGTTTTGGGTGCAGGGTTGCGGATTTAGGGTTTATAGGTTTTTAGGGTACTAGGGTTTAGGGCTATTGTATTCATCAGTACAAGCAGGAGTAGAAGGACCGCAGCTGGTATCTGCAGGCGTCCTCCCAGATGGTCACCGGATCTTGCTTTCCTGAGAGCTTGCTGGCTCAGCAAATTGTGTTCGGGAGGCTCAACCCTAAGCCCCAAACCCTAAACCGGTGGTTTATGGGGTGTTCAGCGTGCGGGCCTACCCTGAACAGTACACCTCGGAAAACACATAGGGGTTGCCTCTTACATTGGAAGGGTGAACAGGTTATCTGCTCAGCAGCTACGTTCAACAGCCCCTACATTACCGTAAGACCCTACATAGCACCCCGGTATAACTACCCCTAAACCCTAAACCGTAACCCTAAACCCTACACCGTAACCCTGAACAAACCCTTAATAGCACCAGCTGCCCACCCGAACACCTAAGCCGTGCATGGAAGCGAAACCAAGGGGCGCAGGAGGCGCAGTGCCACTAGCGTCGAGCTGGGTAGCCACCTCAGCTTAGGGTTTAGGGGTTTAGGGGTCTAGGGGTTAGGGGTTTAGGGGTTTAGGGTTTAGTACCATCCGGCACTCAAAAACAAAGCATCGTCGGGGGAAGGCAGCAGCCAAGAAAACAGATCTAAAGTACCATTGCCGGAATTATTGGTACCCAGAGGACCAAACCGCCGCGGATAAGCGAATTCAAAAGTAAAGTGCTACTCGGCTGACGGTTGGGTTTAGGGTTTAAGGTTTAGGGTTAAGGGTTAAGGTTAAGGGTTTATAGGGTTCAGGCAAGAGAGACCATACACTCTAAACCCTATCAGCCCCCCGACCACATCCCTCCACTGCCCCCCCCCGCCCCCCACACACATGAAGAAGACCGAAACTGTAACGCCAGACCACTAAGGCGAGGGTTTAGGGATTGGGGATTAGTGCTTAGTGCTTAGGGTTTAGGGATTAGGGTTTAGGGTCCTTTTTGAGGGGAGGACGGGGAAAGGGGGGAACCCTAAGTCCCTAAACCCTGAACTCCAAAGTCCCTAAACCCTAAACTCTAAAGTCCCTAAACCCTACATTCTAAAGTCCCTAAACCCTAAACTCAAAAGTCCCTAAACCCTAAACTCCAAAGCTCCTAAACCCTAAACTCCAAAGTCCCTCTTCCCTAAAATCAAAAGTCCCTAAACCCTCAACTCTAAAGCCCCTAAACCCTAGACTCAAAAGTCCCTAAACCCTAAACTCCGAAGTCCCTAAACCCTAAACTCCAAAGCCCCGAAACCCTCAACTCCAAAGCCCCTAAACCCTAAACTCAAAAGCCCCTAAACCCTACATTCTAAAGTCCCTAAACCCTAAACTCCAAAGTCCCTAATCCCTAAACTCCAAAGTCCCTAAACCCTACATTCGAAAGTCCCTAAACCCTAAACTCCAAAGTCCCTAAACCGTAAACCCTAAACCCTAAAGTCCCTAAACCTAATCTGAAAGTCCCTAAACCCTAAACTCAAAAGTCCCTCAACCCTGAAACACAGCAGTCCAAGCAGAAGCCGAATGTCTGGATGTTCTGGTCTTCCTGGTCTTCCGCATCTCCCAGGGCTCCTCCGCAGGGATCACCCTCCCCCTCCCCGGCGGAGCTCGGTGAGCCCCAAACACCCCTAATTTAGGGTTTAGGGTTTAGGGTTGAGGGTTTAGGGTAAGTCCGCCCTCGCCCCGACTATCATTGTTAGTCTAGGAGTTTAAAAGTGTTCGTCTGTGAGTTGTAAAACAAAGAACACCCTCCATAAATTGGACAGATTCTCTTGAACATTCACATAAACTTGGGGCATGATAGCCTATGTTTCGATGGTCTGTAGGACTCTTGAATGAAGTGTCCGCTTTGGCAAAAATTGCGTTTGTGTGAGTAGAGAAAAATCTATGCTGCCCTGAATCTGAACCGTAAGACCTAGAAGGCTTCTTGCTCAGGGCTCCCTTCAGAGATTGCTTATGGGGCCGCTCTTTACTTCAAAGAATGTCAGAAGCTATATCTGCTAAGAGCATCCTACTAAAATTAGAAAATCTCCAACCTCAACCCTGAACCGTGAACCCTGAACCCTGAACCCGCAACTGCCCTCTGCCAAACTAAATTAGCACAGCTCTACAAGCCCGCAAGTGCTCTCAAATGCCCCAAACCCTAAACCCTAAACCCTAAACCCTAAACCCTAAACCCTAAACCCTAAACCCTAAACCCTAACCCCTAACCCCTAACCCCTAACCCCTAACCCCTAAACCCCTAAACCCCTAAACCCTAAACCCTAAACCCTAAACCCTAAACCCTAAACCCTAAACCCTAAACCCTATACCCTTTTCCCTAAACCCTACCCCCTCGACCCCAAAAAAAGTGCCCACGCCCCCCCGGAAGCTGCGCGATGCGCGGCGCCTTCGCCCTTCAGCTCCCAGTCCATCTCCTCGTCGAAGTTCCTCTGAGATTAGGGTTTAGGGTTTGAAGCCCTAAACCCTAAACCCTAAACCCTAAACCCTAAACCCTAAACCCTAAACCCTAAACCCTAAACCCCAAACCCTAAACCCTAAGCCCTAAGCCCTAAGCCCTACCCTAAACCCAGCCCTGAGCTTCGTGTTGTGCAGCTGCGCGTCAGCAGCTTCACTGTGTCCATCCAGTTCTTCACCTCCATGGGCATGTAAGTCATGTCTTCCTTCTCCAAGACTGAATAAAGGTCCTGTCTACAGGGTTTAGGTAGGGTTAAGGGTTTAGGGTTTAGGGTTTAGGGTTTAGGGTTTAGGGTTTAGGGTTTAGGGTTTAGGGTTTAGGGTTTAGGGTTTAGGGTTTAGGGTTTAGGGTTTAGGGTTTAGGGTTTGTATAGGGTTTAGGGTTTAGGGTTCAAGGGTATAGAGTTTGTGAGGGTTTCGGGTCTGAGGGTGGTACTTACAAGCCCCTTGGCCTGTCTTCCCTGAGGTTTCACCTGAACAAACAATAGGCAGGGGACTATACTCTGTACTTCCAGGGACCTAAGAATTCGGTTGCCAGAGCCCTTAAAGGCACAATAGAATCAGGTCCCTGGAGAGTACAGGGCTAGTTTAGGCTATCGAGGGTTTCGGCTTCTGCGGATAGAGGAGATCTGGCCTTGTGAAGCTCGGGTTTAGGCTTTAGGGTTTAGGGCTACCAGGGTCTCAATTCCGAGGTCTGCGTTTGCACGTGTCTGTCTTCTACCATTTCCAGTGGGGTTGATCTAAGTTATGGGCCCTGCAGGGCTCTCTATCGCCGCATGTTCCTAGAGTCTAGGACCCTAACCCCTAAACCCTCAACCCTAAACCTAGACCCTAAACCCTAAACCCTAAACCCTAAACGGGGGCGGCATGCTTGGAGGTTGCCGCTGCGCCTAGGCCTTTCGATCCTCCCGGCCTCATTGGGAGTTCGAGCACTGGCTCCCGGCTTGGCCATCTGGGGGGTTAAGGGTTAAGGGTTAAGGGTTTAGGGTTTAGGGTTTAGGGTTTAGCTCATCTCTGTTGCAGTTCAAAAAGGTGTGAATGCAACCCCGGCGCCGAATTCTGATCAATCAACCGCAACACCCTACAAAACTATACCGAGGTCATCAACAACATCATACTTTTCTTCTAGAGCTAGACTTGCGAGGGCTTGTCATAGGTCATTGGGGGAGCTTCTTGCAGAACCAACCCATGGTGCCCAGGGCACCGTACCGGCTCATGCTTTCGGCCAAAACACAATTGACCAACCGGCCCCCCCCCCCCCCCCATAGGTTTAGGGTTTCGGGTTTAGGGTTTGGGTATAGGGTTTAGGGAGTGGGGTTTGGGGTTTAGGGTTTAGAGCCATTTTGTGATGTGAACCTTCAATAACGAGACCGTCCTCAGCGGTGGGCCACTTGATGGGTTTCCGGTTGTCCATCTCACTGCGCATGCGCTGGACATGGTACTCACCTTCACCCATATAGGGCCCGGAGTTTCAAGTTTTTGGGCTTTACCCTGACTACCTGGTGCCTTATGAAAGGCCCTTATGAAATGCCCTTTATGAGGCATACCTTGACTTGTAGGGTACTCGGAAACGGGGGCCCATGTGCTTAGGTGTGGTTTGGGGTTTACGCGGGTTCGGCGGTTTAGGAATTGCAGTATGGTAGTTTTCTCTAAGCTCCAGAACTGCAACCCGGAACCCCTAAACCCTTAATTCCTGAACCCTTGAACCCTCAAGTGGACGCCGGGGTGGCAGTAGCAACTCTGAAGTTAGGTGACTCCTCCCAGGCCCTATTTCTTGTCTAGGGTCCCGGTACACTAGTACATCCGGGATTAAGGTTTACAGGGTTTTGGGTATCTCATTGAGGGGGTGCGCTGCTGCTGAAAGCGCCCAGGCGCGCGCCCGGGCTCTTGGCTTTCTGATCGCGCTCTTGTTCTTTCATGCGTGTTTGAGCTGAGGGAGGGAGCTACAGTGAAGCACACAGTAGGGTCCTTGCACAGAACGCCACGACGATGTTAATCTTCTGGCAGGCTTAGCTTTCTGGATCTCAGGGGGCTTACAGCTTAGGGTTTTGAGTTTGGGGTTTAGGGCCTCTGGACCACAACCCTCAACGGCTGCAACTTCATGCGCGAGACGTCCCAACTGCCTATCCGGTGACTAACCCGCTGGCCTTCGCCGCCGCAAGGCTCAACATACCAGACCGGCGATGAAGCATCCTGCACAAAGCAGAGGAATCTTTAGGGTTTAGGGTTTAGGGTTTAGGGTTTAGGGCTCTTCTCGGGCTTACCATTTCTGGCTGCGGATCCCGAACAAGCCCAGAAATCCACATCCGAAACGCGAGCTCGAAAACCAAAATACCAGATCTCCGGACTCTCCCTACAGCCCTAAGATGCTCAAGCCCAAAGCCGTTCCGAGCATCCCGAGTGATAGGAAAATCATTGAAAACCCTGTAGCGTTTTGAAGGCTCCGGAAACCTCAGACCCGAGAGCTTCGCGTTGAGGGTCCTTTAGGGTTCAGGCTTCCGGGCCGCCTCAGCCCCCCCCCTAAACCCTAAACCCTAAACCCTAAACCTAAACCCTAAACCCTAAACCATGGTAAAACTCCAAAACCCTCAACCCTCCCTAGCTTTTGTCGGCCCAGACCCCCCCTCAAAAACCCTGGCACCTGAAACCTGAAACTGTAGGGACCCATCCCGATCAGCCCCATGCCCTCAGCCTCGGCTAAGAAAAAAACGCAATCACAGACAAGCCAGAGCCAATAGTTTGGGGTTTAGGGTTTTTTGGGGTTTTAGGGTTTATGGGTTTGAGGTTTTAGGGTTTAGGGATGTCGACTCGAGTCTCGAAAGCGAAGCGCTCACTGGACGACGGTCGACGGCCATCACGTATGGGAAGTGCCAGTGGCTCAGTGGCTCTGGGCGACGCCGCTACGCCGCCACCCACATTGAATCTAAGGATCTCAGTGCAGGAGATCGCAGAGGGGCTGTTCTCGCCTCCGAGAGCATGTTTTTTTCAAGGCGTGCACATCCAGCCGAGAGCAGAGTTGCATCTTCCACAAGCGCAAGCGGCGCGAAGACACGGCAGAGGGAAGGCAAACAGATCCCCAAGAAGGATTCGGCAAGAGCAGCATAATTCTTCTGCCCTAGACCCTAAGCCTCAAGCCCTAAGCCCTGAGCCACTAGCCCCAAGCTCGGGGAGCACTCCCAACGCCCCATCCTTCTTGTTCACCTTGAGGTCGACCACAGTCTGCACGATCATCCTAGGTTACCCAGTAGCCCAGGAATAGAAAAGGGCTTAGGAGAACACCATACACAACCCATCAATTCATTTTGAACGGTTGGTTTTGGTATGATCCAGGGGCCTTTAGGGAGCAGGGACTACGTAGGGTGAGGAGCCACTTCAATTCGCGGGGGGGGGGGGGGGGGGGGGAGCCTGGACCACAGATAGGGAAAATGGGTGCCAGAGTGGGTACCAGCGTCTGCTTGAAGATGTCGCCGAAGTTCCCGGCGCGATACGCGTGTCTGGCGGCAGGCGTCGTGAAATACAGGGTCCAATCTAATCGAAGGGTGCGTTGGTGAGTTTTATTATGATTCTGAAGGTGATTTAAGCGGATTGTGTTGGTAGTTCTTAAGGCTGCTGTATTATGGGCATTATGGGCTCGAGGACTTCCCCAAACCCGTACGACCCCTGATCTCCAAGCCCCCCAAAGCCCTGAATCCACTGAAGGTCGATCCAAGCAACCCTAAAAACCCCAAGCCCGTCCAACCTAGCCCCCTTCAAGCCCCCAATTAAGCTCTGAACCCTAAAAAAACCCTATAATTAACCCGACCCCTCCCCCCTCCTCTTCCCAATACCCCCCCCCCCCCCCCCCCCCCCCCCCCCCTTGCCTGTCGAAGACTTTCGTCTGAGCGCCCGTCATCCGCTGGTTCTTCGGCAGGGCGTGGACCGGTGCTAAGCCTATCAGGTTGCTCAGCAAGTGATTGTGGTTTAGGGACGATGGTGGTGATGATGATGATGATGGCGGTCGATGGTGATGATTGCGATGCCATATCAAACAAATGCATTGTACAACAATTCCGAAATATTTGAAGATGAGCAGACACAGGTGGCATTGGATGAAGTGGTTGTGATTTGCGGTACTTAGGAGCCTTCTGAAAAATAATTGGTGTTGGTGGTGAGAATATTGGTGCTGTATGAAAAGTTCGTGCACGTGTTTGTTGTTATTGCGGTAAGCTGGTCTTGATATTTGAATGTTTCACTTACATGCATCGAAATCCAAGAAACTCGTTTATAACACAAAAACACACAGAAACTCATGATGATGGTGAGGATGATGGTGCTGGATGGTGCTGATGGTGATGGTAGTGGTTGGTGATGATGGTGATGACGGTGATCGATGATGGTGATGATGGTAGTGCCAATGGTCATGATGCTGGGGGTGATGATGATGCTGGTCGATGGTGATGATGGTCATGACGGTGGTGATGATAAGAATTGTTAGACTTCAGGACTGGTTAGTTTTTGTAGTGTTGATATTGCGCCTGCTATTGCTGTTACTGTTGCAGTTCCAGTTGCTTCTCCCTACTCCTTTTCCTACTCCTACTGCTGCGACTTTGCCGTACCACTGTCACGTGTTCATTTTTTGTTTGTGGGGGACCCAGACCCTAGTAAGCGGATCAAGCAGAAGAGACACGTTGTCGACCGGGCTACCCTGCAACCCCACACTGAGGGCAGGGGAACGAAAGCAACCACATTCTCGAGATTCTCGTGCATTCATGCTGGGACGAGCGCTGCCAGCCAGGTCTCCTGTTGGATCAAGGAACCTTTCGTGCTCTTGAGATGCTCCCACTTTGCTCGCGCTGGGACTGTAACATGACCAAGAATCTTACTTTTCTGCAGGAGTCGTCAGGTGAGCACCGTCTGCGTATAAAACCATAAATGTCCTTGTAGCTTCTATTCTCTCGATGGAGAGCCTGATGGGGGCAACAACTGGAAACGCATCTCTTGTAATTCTCCACAGCACATACAGTTGGGCTTGAAAGGGCTACTCTCGTTATCATTGACTGCCCAGGGATACTCGCCCCACCCTCGCGCCCAAAGAAGAGAACAAACAGAAAAGCCTGAGGCCACAGAGAAACAAAACAAAACCTACTTGGAGGTAGAAGTGCCAGTGCCCTTAATGAGGTTAGAACTTTAACCGTACTCAACACCCTACTCATAGTTCCCCATGAACCTGCCAGTATGGGCATCTGACCCTAAACCCTCAAACCTCAACACTAAACCCTATACTCTAAACTCTTAGATTTCGAAAGCCCTGCCTGGATAAAACTTCTGCCACTCTGGGGTGTGATCCTTCTCGCGCTCCTCGATGGCAGTCTGGATTTGCCTGGAAAGAAAAGTGTAGTTCAGAGGGCCCAGAAGAAAGCAGCCCATAGACACCAACGGATGAACCCTAAAAGGGCTTGAAGAGTTCTGGGCAGTTCTGCGGGGTTTGGCTTGGGGAGTTTGGTGAGTTTAGGGTTTTAGGGGGTTAGTGGTTGAGGGTTTGGGGATTTGGGTAGTTTAGGGTTTTGGGCTTTAAGTTCGTGTTTTAGGGTTTGGGGGGTCGGGCTTCTCGGGTTTGGGGTTTAGGAGGTGCGGGTGGAAAGTAGGAAGTGACCCTCTTCAGGAGTCGAGGATTTCTGTCACGGCATCCTCTACTCCCCTAACTACTGTACGCCCTACCCAAACCAGGCCCAAACAAGGGCCTCGGGGGTTTGGGGCTTATATCGGCCAGCCATGAACGAGTCCATTTTGTCATCGAGGCTGATTTCGCGCTCGGATGGGCTGCAAATCTAACCCTTTGATCATGCTTGCAAAAGAATTCTGCATTGGACGCTTTCGGACAACAACCGTAAGCGAGTCACCTTCGTTGAGGCCACACTGTCGAATGGTGCGGACGTCCTGGAGGCGCGTCGTGTTGCAGAACAATTCCACAATGTGATCGCTCTCGACAGGAACGACCTGCTTGAACATCTTTATCACCTCAGAGATAGTATCCTTCCGCTGGACGGTCAAGGGGGTAGAGTTGCCTGATACCTGAAGCAAGTTAAGCGCGATTGTCTCAGCTGGGTTGGCCGCAGCAGCTGTCTGCAACTCCACTTGCTTCTGTGGCAGATGTTGGGCGTGCATGGGCTGCGCCGGCCGCATAGGCTCCAAATCTAACGCTTCGATGCTGCTTGCAAAAGAATTATGCATTGGACGCTCTCGGACAACAACCGTAAGCGAGTCACCTTCGTTGAGGCCACACTGTCGAATGGTGCGGACGTCCTGGAGGCGCGTCGTGTTGTAGAACAATTCCACAATGTGATCGCTCTCGACAGGAACGACCTGCTTGAACATCTTTATCACCTCAGAGATAGTATCCTTCCGCTGGACGGTCAAGGGGGTAGAGTTGCCTAATAGCTGCAACTTCAGCTTGATTGCCTCATCTACTTCGGCCATGGCTGTGCGCAAATCCGTTTGTCTTTGAGCCTCAACGCCCTCGTGGATTAGGGACCCAATTAGGGACGTCTGCTTTTGATCAAGTCATTTGCCATTTGTCAAAGCATACACGCACACTCACGGTCACACACCATTGGCCAATTCTTGCTTCTGTCCCTCCCTGCATGAACATAGTGGACATGGAAACGACACCGCGTGCTCCCACAACCTTCACCCTAAACCTCATCGCCGTAATTTCATGTGAGAGTGCCAATTCCATTTGTCTTGCATTAGGCGGTGGGATTGGGGTTGTTTCATACGGTTTCATGCGGCTGTCTCAGTGTATGGGCTTTACCGAGGG
Organism: Symbiodinium natans; assembly: GCA_905221605.1. Classification (NCBI taxonomy): domain Eukaryota; class Dinophyceae; order Suessiales; family Symbiodiniaceae; genus Symbiodinium; species Symbiodinium natans. The sequence continues at coordinate 254,052 of CAJNDS010002150.1, forward strand.
TCCGATAGCAAGGGACGATGCGTCATCCTCTGGAATTTCTAGTCATGTGGCTATGTGGTGGGTTCAGGCGAATAGTTGTCATAGGGGGCGCTGCAAGGTGAGAAACCGTAACCCTAAACCCTAAACCCTACACCCTAACCCTAAACCCCTAAACCCTAAACCTCAACCAGTGCGGCCGCGCGGCCGCTGCGTGGGCGTCTGGAAGGCCCGGGCGCGGGCTAGTCCGCCCTTGCCAACATGATGTGGGAGGGGCGGTCTGGGGCTTAGGGTGTAGGAGGCTGTGCGGTTCAAAAGATATGTTGACAGCTTACAGAAACCCTGGTACTATGTACACATGCATATATGTATATGTGTATACGTGTATATATATATATATATATATACCCCCCCCCCCCCCCACCCCCAAGACCAGAAGAGAAGCCTGAGGTGCGACACCGTCCCAACGGTTCCACTAGGTACTAATTCTTTGCATCCCATCGGAGGCAAGCCCCGCAAGCATGGGCATTTTTTTTAGGCAAACCTGAAGAGAATTGCAATCAAAAAGCAAGCTGGGTTCCCAAGACATGCCAATGTTTGTAAGGTTTTCCTCCCATGGAATGCAAGGAAGAGGTAGAATCTAAGAACCATTCACCATACCCCAAACCCATACCCCTTGACTTATATGAAAGGATAAAATAAGGGAGTCTAAGGGAGGATTTTACTATACTCCTTAATTTCTTTTGAGGGGCATGCCCTAGGGGAATGTAGCCCTCAATTTCTTTTAAGGGGTATGCCCTATAGGGGTATGTTGAGTATTGCTTAGATAGAAGAACTACCCACATCATGTATGTATATTTTCCGTGTGTCTAGTAGAAGAAAGGATGGTAACAGAAATTGTTCAAGAAACCAAACACTCTACGAACCAAACAAAAAGATGCAAAACCATGGGGCACGATGACCCGAACATAGGGAACTAGTCTCCCAATATTGTGTGTGTGTGTGTGTGTGGATTTTTGCTGGTTTAGGTTTTTGTTACGAAAAAAATCATTCAACAACAAAAACCAACAAAAACACAAGTTTGGGACACTATGACCCGGACCTGGAGGACTAGTCTTCCTTTATTCTAGTCATTTTTGGTTTTGGGGGAGACTGTGACCTGGAGACGGAACCAAACAGATATATGCTATACGAAACACCGTAACACCCACAAAAACCCACAAAAACAAAGAACCAACATTTGGGGAGACTAGCGCACTGTCTGCGGCGCAACCTGCCAAAAACACACACACACACACAAAAAACAAAAAAAAAACTTGGGAGACTAGTCCCCTGGGTTCGGGTCATGGTCTCCAAATATTTGTTAGGGTTTCGGGAGACTGTGACCTGGAGACGGAACCAAACAAGACTCCCCCAAAACAAAAAAAAACAAAAGAACCAAAGGAACCAACAACACCCAAAAAAACCAAAAAAAAAAAGCAACAAAACAAAAAGTCAAAAACAAAACAAAAAAACATAAAAAAAAACACAAAAATCGGAGGGCCTGGTCCAAACCCAAAAAAACCCAAAAGACCAAACAAAAGGCCCGGACCCGGGCCATGGTTCCCCAAATTTGTTTTTGGTTGTTTTTGGTTTTTGTTGGTTTGGGCCAGGCCCTCCGAGTTTTTTGGTGTTTTTGGGTTTTGGTGTTTTTGGTGTTTGTTCTTTTTTGGTGTTTGTTTTGGTTTGGGCCAGGCCCTCCGATTTGTTTTTGTTTTTTTGGGGTTTGTTGTGTGTTTTTGTGTTTTTGCTTTTTTGGTTTTCCTTGCTCTTGGATTCGTGCGGGGTTGGTCTTGGGGGGGGGTTAGCATATATATATATATATATATATTTTGTATATATGCATAATTGTATGCACAAGTATGGTAACTACACGTAAGCTCCCGAACAGCAGCCCAACGCCTCAACCTGAAGGGAGAAGCCCCTTTCCTAATCACAAACTATTTAGCGAAGTTCAGTGAGGCATGACCAGGGATTTTCGGGTGCCTTGTAGAGGGTTTAAGCTTCTTCAGGGTTTAGGTTTTAAAATAAGGTATAGAAAGTCGGGCGAAAGGGTGGATGAAAACTGTTGCAAAGCCTATGATTTAAGCTACCGTGGACATGCTGTGCGAGATGCACGCGTGGAATTCCACTCGTGCTGTAAAAAGGCTGCGCCACATTTCGCCCCTTTGCCATACAGGTCTGAACCCAAGACAACCCCTATGAACCCTATCATCCCAAAGCCCTGAACCCCTAAACCTTAGACCCCAAAAACCCTAGACTGGACCTCTGGTAACAACATAAAACCTTGCAGTCCAACTCTTCTTATGATTTTTTGGGTTTACGGTTCGGGGGCTTGTCGCTTGTTGAAAGTTCTAGCTTGCTTGGCGTACGTCTAAAAGTACCCATGGACTAAGTAGGGTCAACCCTAAACCCTAAACCCCAAACCTTTCCCTGTGGACATTTTTAATCTTGCCCCTGTAGGGGATCTACTCGTCCTTTGTAGGCCCTCCTCCTTTCCTTCTCGGTGTTTCGGGCCATTTCGGGTCTTCTTGGATCTTGTGCCCGCCCAGGTTTTCTCAAGTCTCCTGTCACCTAGACCTAGGAATCAAAGGCTGCCCTAAATTTCGCTTACCAGGGATCCTCGCTCGACCATAAAGGACGAAGGATACCATAAGGACACTGGCCTGGCGGTCTGTCTTGAGCTGCTTCTGGTCTTCGGACGCCCATCGGTCGTAGACCTGCGCGACCACATAAAACGCCTGAAACCCCCAAAACTCAAAAAAAAGAAAAAAACTCACACAGAAAGCTCCTTCCCAAGCTGTCACGCCCAAAACCCCAGCAGCCCACGGACCCTGCACACTTGGCTTTCTCTAGGTGACGCTTGTTCTCCACGACTGCAAGATTCTGGCATCCTCCACCGCTCAAGGGAAGCATCTCCTTACAAGGGAGCTCCCCCTTCTACATCCTCAACCTCGGCCCAACCGCCAAAACCCCAAAACCCCCAAAAACCCCAAAAACCCCAAAACCCCAAAACCCCAAAACCCCAAAACCCCAAAACCCCAAAACCCCAAAACCCCAAAACCCCAAAGCCCCCAAACCCCTAAACCCCAAAACCCCAAAACCCCAAAACCCCAAAACCCCAAAACCCCAAAACCCCAAAACCCCAAAACCCCAAAACCCCAAAACCCCTAAACCCCTAAAACCCCAAAACCCCAAAACCCCAAAACCCCAAAACACCAAAACCCCCAAACCCCTAAACCCCTAACTCTAAATCCTGAAACCGGGGAAGAGGCTTTGGGAGTATCCGCGCGGCCTGGTTGGTCCAGGGAGACCGGAACTGCCCCTGTCGCATGGACTCCATCTCGGGCGCACCCTGTCGATAATCAGGGAGGGTTTAGGGTTTAGGGTTTAGGGTTTAGGGTTTCGGGTTTAGAGTTTAGGGTTTAGGGTTTAGGGTTTAGGGTTTAGGGTTTAGGGTTTAGGGTTTGTAATTGACTCTCTGTTTCTTGTTGCTACCTAGAAGTTAGTACCACACTCTTAGTGCCACAGCCACATCTACTCGTTGCAAGATTCAGGGCTCCAAATCCAAGTCACTTAACTAAGGGTTTAGGATTTATGGGGAATGTGGGGTGTATCGGGTTTATAGGGCTTACAGGGTTTAGGGCTTAGGGGTCCCCGGTCGCGCAAGGCCATGGATTGCTTATAAGGTCCGGGGACTTGAAGCTGGCCTTCGGTTCTGAAGGAGGTCTTTGGTGCTAAAACTTCGGGTGGGTTCTAAGGATTAGGGTTGAGGGCCTTAAGGGGGGGGAAGGCCCAGAGGGGCGGTACTAGCTAGGGAAGCTGGGAGCCAGGGAGTACGAGAGGCTTCTGGGATATCTGCGCACCCTTGTGGGCCCCCCCCTCCCTTAAGGATATTGCAATGCCGTCTAGGCGTCGGAACATCGACGCTTGCGAAGAAAACCCTGTGCTCTATTTGGATTCGTCAAGGACCAACATAGACACCCTCATACCCCCCCCCTCCAAAAAAAAAAAAAAAGAAGCCTAATTAAACCCTGGGAAGCCTGCGGCTGGCGTGTAAGGAAACCCCTCGATCTCACCACCCCTATAGAACCCTCAGCTTGTGGCTCTAAACCGGGAACGCTTCAGCCCTAAATGTTAAAACCCGAAACCCCATAGCCCCCCCCCCCCCCCCCTGCGCGCGCCTTCTCCCAAGCACCGGTCTTCGGTGAGCCCCTCGCCGAGAGGGGTGGCGGCTCATTTCCTGATCTGAGGAGGCAAAACGCCAAGAGGGGTTTAGGGTTTAGGCTTTAGGCTTTAGGGTTTAGGCTAAAACGCCAAGAGAGGTATCCGAGGTAGTATATATATATATATGTATATATATATATATATAATCAGTAGGGGTTAGGTTGCACATTTAAGTCCAGGAAGCTTGAGTTAGAAGTAGGCTTAGAGGAACCCCCCTCCCCAAATAGAACTAGCTTCAACAAACAATTGTCTTAGTCAGAATCCGACTCTTCTTCTACCGGTGTAATATCCAAGTACCATCATGCCTGTGCCGGCACGCAGGGCTTAGGGTTCAAAGCCGGCGTGAACAGTTGGGGTGTCACCCCAGACGTCCACAGATGCTGGCAAAAAAACCAGGTATAGCTACAGCTTACTTAGAACTCCAGGCATAACCGGCAAACAACAACCTGCAAGATTGGTCAAGCTTAATGGCTGCGAGGTTTGTGTCCCCAACTCATGCCCCTCTAGTCTACGGCTCCTCGAACCCCAAAACCTACAAAAGACATATTTCTATGAGTATCTATCTAGGGTTAAAATACCAAGCCCATAACACAAAACCCTAAACAAATGTCCAAACGTACCGAACCCAAAACCCTGAATTCCCCACTGCTTCCCCAGCTCAGGTCGAGAGGCGGTTCGCCACGTAGGGGGACCGAAATTGCTCCAATCGGCGCTCGCGCGCTTCCTCTCGATGTGTGTGGACCAGGCATCGTCTGTCCTATAAAACCCTAAACTCGCTAAACTCGCACAACCTAGCACCCACCCAAACTCCCAGGCCCCCCCCCCCACCCCTACCATATATACATTGTCTGGAAGGGGTGAATATATATGGCATATGCACACACGCAAAGCATCTTGTTGAACTGATTGCTTGGAGTGGCACGCCATTCTGTCCACGGGCATGATTTCTGATCCGTCTCTCCCTCGGGCACTCCAGCGGCTCAGTTCTGTGAGGTCCCGAGGTCTGCGTGCCTAGGTGCCACAACTCCAGCTCCATTCGCTCCAGGAGGTCAGCGTTTATCTGCCACCCATTTCTGAGCATCGGCCCATATGGGCGAGCGGGACAGGGCAGAGCTTTGCCAAGGCCGGCCCGACGTATGCCGCGAGCTTCATGCGTTCGCACCCTGCTTCTGCAGTGAGTTTGATCCCTTGCTTCAGACCTTTAGGCGTACATGGTTTGCCTTAGGCACACAGTGACACAGGTCCTGCACGTGGTTGCTGTTAACTAGTGCCAACAGTGCACTATAATGAGGTCTTACATGTGCTACAGCATGCTGTGAATCTAACGCAGCTCCGTTGTCGTTGAACTGCGCATCGTACCTTCTTCGGGCGCACAGGTTGCCCGCCGAAGTTGTGCTTCAACAGTGCTACGAGACCTATAGGCTTTAGATGGGTAAGTAGAAAAAATTGGGTGCCGAAGCTCCAAAAACGCCGTAAATTCCGGTGTGTTGGGCCCGGCCCACGACAATCCTCAAACCACCAAAATAAGCAGGCCCACCACCGCGACCCACCACTAACTACTAACTAAGCCCCTATAGAACAGGTCAAAGACCCGCCTACGCCCTGCAAATCCTAAGCCGGAAACTTCCCAAAGCTTCCCAGAACCCTGAATGGCCCTAAATCCTCCAAGCCCTAAGCCCTAAACCCTTGAAACCATAACAACGGCCGTAAGAGACGGAAAAGCCACAAACCGCCCCAAGCTGAAAGGGGCCTTTCTCGTGCGCTTCTTCTCTCGAACAACTGGCCCGGAGGGTCCGCCTCCTCCGTTTGAAGGCTTAGGGTTTAGGGTTTAGGGTTGAGGTGGTTCATGGGTAGCTAGGGTTATAGGATCGGTTATAAGCAGGGTATCTAAAAATAGGGTTCGGGTTGGATAAGAAGGTATCTATAACTAGGGCGGTTATAAACAGGGTTAAAAGCCGGGTATCTGCGATGTCTTACTCGAACCCCCTTAGGCCTTAGATTTGGACCACTGTAACGAGCAGAGGAGGCTAGATTCGGGCGTAGGGCTTAGGGCCTAGGGTTTACCCCACCCCTCCCGAATACTCAGCCCTTAACCCAAAATCCTTACAAGATGCAGGGCCCCCTGATGGGACTCTTCATCCTACCACCCTATAAGACTCGTGAAGGCCTTCTGCCCTCAAGTCCTGAATCAGCAGCCCCTAGATCGAAAAAAACAACTCCAGATCCTCAGCCCCATGTCCGAACTAAGTAAGCCTGAACAGGTTCTGAGGGTTTTGTCCTCAAGGGTTCAGAGGTTTAGGGCTTATACACCCACCACTTCCTTATGGCCTCCTTTCCGGGCGCGGCAGCCCACCTTGGCGGCAGCGCCCACACTGGCGAGACCTCCCCGGCGAGGTGGCTTGAGGGTTTAGGGTTTCATGTGTTCAGGATGTTTTGGGGTTTAGGGGTTTAGGGTTTAGGACTTGGGGTTTAGGGGTTTGGGGTTTAGACCTGCACAAGACCCATGACCTCAACCCTTTGACTCTAGCCGGCTGAGCCCCTAAACCCCCCCTATGCCACCTCCCCAGGCATGGCTTGCAAGTACATCGCAGGCATCGAGTCGGAATGTCGGTACATGGGTCCCTGTGATCTTGCTTCGAGGCCGAAAGAAATTCCCGGGCGTTCCTTGTTTTGGGGTTCCCCAAGGCAAAAGCCGGCCTATGCTCAGACCTGTAAGGGGCCGCCACTGCAAGGGTCGCGAGGACCTGACAAGGAGGCTTGCTGGCTGAGTTTCATCGGGCGAGCCCGTGGTTCCCTACGAGGAGCGGCTAAGAGCCACTACGGTACGCTGGGAATGACATAATGAAGCAAGTGTGCCCCTATTTGGGCGGGGTTTACAAGGGAACACCCCTCAACAAAAAGACAACGACCCTAAGCCCCAAACCTTAGGTCCTAAGGGGCGCCCTAAACCCTAAAACCCCAAGAAACCCAAACCCTAAATCCAAACCCTAAACCGCCAACCCTTAACCCCAAACCCTAAACCCTAGCCCTAAACCCTAAACCCTAAACCCTAAACCCTAAACCCTAAACCCTAAACCCCAAGAGCCCCCCAACAACACCCGGGCCTGGTCGGCAGCTCCTCCCGCGCCTGGGGTGACCGAGAGGGCAGCGCTGCATGCGTGGAAGGCTGCAGCGGCAGCATGCCTGAGACCGAATCTTGGGGTTTAGGGGCTAGGGTTTAGGGTTTAGGGTCTAGGGTCTAGGGTCTAGGGTTTAGGGTTTAGGGTTTAGGGTTTGGGGTTCCTGGTTTAGGGTTTGGGGTTCCTGGTTTAGGGTTTAGGGGTTTAGGGGTTTAGGGGTTTAGGGGTTTAGGGGTTTAGGGGTTTAGGGGTTTAGGGGTTTAGGGGTTTAGGGGTTCAGGTAGGGGTTTCGGACTTTCGCGGGTTTAGGGACCTTCCGAATAGGGTTCGGAGTTGAGGGTTTATAGTGTTTGGGGCTAGACGTGCACCAAAGAGAACAAAACCCCCAACCCCCTGTCAAAGCCAGGCTTTATAGGGTTTCAACCCTGAACCCTGAACCCCATATTGTCACTTCTGTAAATGCTTGTCCCTTTTTGGGGTTATGATTATATGGCGGGCGCTAATTTTTAGGGTACCCAAACAGGGACCACCCTAACCCTAAACCCTAAACCCTAAACCCTAAACCCTAAACCCTAAACCCTAAACCCTGAAGGTGGCGTTGCCGAGCCTGGCGCCGGCCGCAGCTTGGCGAGTCCAGGAGTAATTTCAGGCGCGCGCGCGCGCGCGTTTCTTGTGGTGAACGGGGCTTATAAACCCTAAACCCTAAACCCTAAACCCTAAACCCTAAACCCTAAACCCTAAATAAGGGATCCTATAGTATATAGCCCCTTTAAAGAGAGGGAGTGCTGGGCGACCTCTACGGCTAGTCAGGTTCCTGCAATTTGTCCGTCGGGCTGACTCGGGCTTCGGGCTAGGGCAATTGTTCGCCAAGCTCTGAAGAGTGGGAGGTGGACGGTGTTGTGGGATTTTGTGGGTGGAACTTGATTGTGGAACATCCGCCGGGGGGTTGCTGAGCCAAAATGCGCGGGAAGGCTTGCGCTCCGAACCTTAAACCCTAACTAAACCCCTAAAACCCTAGAAGCCGAAGCATAAGCTGCATGCCCATGGTCCTCCACTCCAAGAGGGATGCACCTATCTCTCATGTTTTACTTCACTAACCCCTAAATCTCTAAAATTTATAAACTCTACACCGGGATGTGTGAACACAACCGCCCGCAAACTCTGCATTCTTGTGAGCTGAATGAAGCTGGTCATGGGTTTGAGGCATCCCCTCCCCCTTAGGCCTTAGACCCCTCGTTTATTAAGGACCCTTGATTAGAAGCTGCTCGGAGTTCAAGACTAAAAGCCATGGTGGCGTGCGAGACGTAGAGCGAAGTCTGGTTAGAAAACCAGCCTTAGGAGAAACATAGCTCAAATCAAGCAAAGCACGGGCTGGCTAAAGGAATCGGGCAATCGCCCATGTGCACGCCGTGAGAGAAGGTACAGCTATACAAGGGGACGATGCAGCATCAGGACAACTGGCTCCATGGACACAGTGGCTAGATCCCGGTGTAGTGTCTGCAAAGGTTGTCCGAAAAGACTAGGCGGAGCCGGTCAAACCGAAACGCCACGCAAGCACACGAAAAATGTCGTTCTGCTTTTTATCTTGCATCTTGCATCTTGCATCTCTCTCAAGCCCGCTCCCCTAACTGCGAAGTTGAGGAGAGGGGGCAGGGGTGGGTTGCGCGATACCTCTAACTTGCGTTAGCAGGTCGTTGCAACGCACCAGTTTTTTTGGCGCACATACGCCTCAATGCTTCCAGCCAAGGCACGTCCTACATATCGGATCCTAGCCGCATCTATGGCATCCTCTGTGGCTGAATGAAAAAGCATTTGCATCAGGAGGTTAGCCTCTACACCTCTGCTGGCGTGAAGCGCAAGCCCCGATGCCACAAACAAGTCTGCTGTCCCCGGGCATTCACACAGAGCATGCCGAATCCAGACACTGCATCTGTCACAGAAAGGGCACTTGTCAAGTTCTACTTCCGGCGGCAGCTCTGACAGTAAACTCAATGGCCACATACCAGTCAGCCTCGCAAATGCCCACAGCCTCGCTAATTTCCATTCAGAGCTTTTCAAGATGGGCAGCAAGTGAGACCAGTCACACTGTCTTCTCACGCAGCCCAAGTCTGCGAAGGCCAGACCCATCCCTACTAGATGCTTAGTAGCAGCTTTCTGAAACTCCGCCTCATCTCTGGCACACAGGATTGGCAGAAGGATTCGCGTCTTGTAAAGTAATAGCAAATTTTTTCGAACAGCACTGTCCTGTTTTGCTCTCACTAGCATTTCCTGCGTACAAAGGTTTGCGGCAAGGATGTCCGGGAATGTTCCTGCAGCGCTATCTTCCCTTAGCTGATGCCTGAGCGACTCAACTGCATGCCACCAGGTGTCTGATGGCAAAGATTTGGCCACCGCCAGCATCAATGCAGCTGGGTGGTCCACAGGCAAGAGCTGGATTTTTGCTAGGCACAAAAACATACGCAGCAAGGCTTTTGAGGACAAACGCAACTGCCAACCCAAAAGAGCAACAGCCAAAGAACCCCTAAGAACAGACCCAGCACGACCAGCAAGAACTCCCTTGGCCCATTCACCTTGTAAAAGGTCAAGTTTAGGCAACACCTCAGGCGTCATAGCCAGCAGCTCAGCAGCATACAGAACTACCGGCTCCACACGCTCGACTATAGCAGCTGCGTGCACCGGCGGTGGCAAGCCCAACTCTGTAATGAGATGGGAGAGCTCATCAAACATGGCCTTTCCAATTTGAATAATTTGCTTTGAGCGGGCAGAAAAAGAGAACTGATTATCAACCAAGACCCCCAACAGCTTGTAAGAATCACATGACATATGATCGAGGCAGGATTTGGCAGCATCCATGCAGCTCATGACTGCCGTTTTGGTGGGACCCAAGTTGAACTGCGCCTTGGCAAAGCGTGCATAGGACGGAAGCCCATAAGTAACTGCATGCTTGATGTCTGCATCTGTCGCAAAAGATGTTACCACATCATCCACGAACAAGAGAGGGCCCAACGGCAGAGCACCAAGTAGCTCAACACACTGTGCACGTTTCTGCCGTTCCTGGATGCCAGCCAGCAAATGTATTGCCACTCTTCGTGCTTCAGTGATTGAAGGGGCCTGGCGAATTGCAGCTGCCATCTGCTGCAAACTAGGTTGCTCACCTAGCCGGAGCTGGCGCATGCACGAAGGTGCAGGGGTCAAAGACGCCCACAGCCCCGAAATGGCATCTGCTGCAAAGGAAGGCAACACCGTGTTGGCTGGCGCACACTCGCTTAATAAAATATCGCCGAAATGTTTTAGCAAGGCAGAAAAAACGTGCACACTAAACTTTTTACCCTGCGGGATACCTGCACCCAAGGACAGAGCTCGAGAAAGGACCCCTCCCAACATAATGGAAGCTGAGTCCATTTTGAGGAAATCGTCTAAAAGCCTCCACTCGACCTCAACCACCCCGGACAAGAAAGCAGCAAGGAGCATGCCATCATGACTTGCCGTGTCAAATGCATGCTGGATGTCCGAGAATAACAGAAAAGTATCAAGTCCTTGGTAGTGACGGATCTGGACATGCAGCATGACAGCCAGGATTACCAAGATGGTGTCTAGTTTACCGCCCACTTGGCGATGACCGGTGTAGGTCTCAAGTTGTTGCTTACACCTGGCAAGCCACAAGGCGTCCTGCACTGATGCCATGTCCGTTGTGAGGCTGATGGGACGAAGGCATTTTAACTTCCTGACGACTCTCGGCCCTTGTTTACGGAGCGGGGTGATGCGTCTGAAGCACCAGCTAGTGGCCGTGACCTCAGCAGCTCTAGCCAAGTTCACAAGAGCCAAAGTGAGTTCCCTAGCCTCAGGCACGTTAGCTTTGATTGCCGCCAGCGGGCCATGAATACATTGCTTGCGCACTTGCATAGAAGACACAGCTTGCTCAAACTCAGCCGAAGAGTAAAGATTGGGATTGCTTGCCGTCGTCAATTGCGGTAGCGGCGGCAGGCCAGGCAGTCCACTAGCAGGGGCCTTAGCCCTTCGAACACCCTGAACCGCCTCACTAACCCAACAGGACTCGGCCGAAGCTTGCTCAGCATGCACATCTGCACGGGCCTCCAAGTCTTCAACTAGCGCCTGCAGGGCCTGCTGTGTTGACAGCAGCTGACCCGTTTCTTCATCTGTGAGGGCCACCTGGAAATTTTGTTTTCCTTTAAAGCATGTCGACAAGAACCTTTTGGCTTCATTGGGATCACAGCTTTTCAGAGCGGCAAATTTGTTGTAGACACCTTCTCGAATGCCTGCATTGAAATCAGCCATTGCCGACTTATAGGCCTCGTAATCATCAAACTCTTCAGGCCTCGGGACAGACTTCGGCCACACAGGGCTTCCGCGGTCGACTTGTCCCCTACTCGCTACTCTAGCAGAAGTGAGTTCAGAGCTGTGGCCCAGTAAACAAACAACGACGTCCCTGGCCCAAGCCGCCGCATCAACAATTGCTCTTCTCCTTTTGACTTGCAGTGAGCGAGCCTCTAGGATTTCTTCAGTCGCCTCTTCCGTAGCCCGGCGAAGCACTTGAAGCACCGGCAAGGCTTGAGTGAAAGCATCTTCCCACAGGCTTGGCTTGGCCCAGAGAACCCTTCCTACCGAGCACGTGAAGGAAAACTGGAGTTGCACAGAACAGTCAGCCCAGACTAGTTTGTGATCCGACAAACCTATGCTCTCCGAATCCACAAACACATTAAGAGGACTGCCAGCGTCCGACAACACCAGGTCAATGATGCTTCCCGAAGAATGCGTGGGGACAGGAGGGTTGAAAGCAAAGACACCAGCTTGTTGGAGATCAGCTTCAATTTTGGCATCATTGCGCTTCTGTGCGCAGTGCTCGTACGGCGGCCCTCATGCTGGACTAGATAACTCAAGTGAAGATTCGCATCACCAACTATGAAGATTTTAACGCCAGGAAACCTCGATTTCAGGACAGCAAATTCGGTTAAGATTTGAGTCCAGGTCTCAACATCACCCCCGGGTCGCGGGTAAATGCCGCCAATAATGATTTGCGACAGGGCACCCCTTTCCTTGTTCCCAACCCAGACCCACAGGATAACATCAGAGCCCAGGTCATCGATAACCTGAACCTGACTGACAATTTCAGTAGATACGAGCATACCCACAGCTCTCCAGCTTGAGGTTTGCGTACCTAACCAGATAAAAGGTAGGCCCGGAGGCAGCGAAGCTCCTGGCGGCCACCGTGCACCAGGTAACACACAAATCTGAATGTCCCTACTTATCAACGCAGACGTGACATGCCAAACCCTCCACCACATGATTTCTTCGGTGGCCAAGGCAAGAAACCCTGTGCGCCCAGGGTTGAGTGTCGCCACCTTCAGAGAGAAGCATTCATGCTTACTGTGCTTTGCAGCAGGAACATCGCTGATGCCACCCAAAAAAGGCGAGACAACAGGGATAACCTTCCTTACCGCTGCGCGCATGTGTGGCAAGAGTTTCTGGACAAGCATCCCCTTCAATGAGGTCACTATGTTAGCTAAAGGCAACAGTCTGCGTAACCTTCCCTGACCTATATGTGCCAGGTTCGCCGGGTTTTGTGGCGCTGCATCCACAATTCCTTGGAAATCCTTGATGGCAGCACAAAGCTCCAGCCGACGTGGGCTGGTTGTCAACCAGCTCAGGACATGCATTTCAAGAGCGCCGCATGCTTGGCTGCACTCCTCAGTTGCCATTAGTCCTGAACAGGACATTCATACATAACAAGCACCACAGAAACAGGCACAAAAACAAAGACACACACTCACACACACCCACCCACCCACCCACCCACCCACCAACACACACACACACACACACACACACACACACACACCGCAACCGAGCAGACGCGCGCAAGCACACACACAGACACACACAGCAACACACCCACACACCCACACGCGCACGCACACACGCCCGCCCGCCCGCCCACCAGCACGCACGCACGCACACGCGCATCCGCGCACACGCGCACACGCACACACGCACACACGCACACGCACACGCACACGCAAAAACAAGCACACAAGCACACACACACACACAACCCACACACACACCCACGCACACACACACACCCACACACACACACACACACAGAGCACACCACCACACACACAACAAACAAACAAGACACAAACAACACACAAACAACACACAAGCAACACAGAAACAACACACACAAAAAACAAAACAAAAAACAAAAAAACGGAAACACACAGACACACACACACAAACACACAAACACCCAAACACACAAACACACACCACCACGCACACACAAGACAGAAACACCACACAACACAAGAACAGAAAAAACAAAGACACAGCAGGCGCACAGCGAGAGAGGAGGAGAAAAAAAACACACACACACACACACACACACACACAACAAGCAAAAACAACACACCCAGCAGAGGGGCCGCACACAACTTTTCATTTCAACAACGCATCCAAGAGTGCACTAAAAGAGCAAATTAGGCTGCATCCGCTCAACCTAAAGGGAGCATCTTTGCACAGGCCGAAGCGTTGAGAAAAACACAACAGCCAAACAGAATCCAAGGGCCAAGGCGCAACAGGACCTAAGCAACTAGATTTCACTGCCAGCATTTGTGATTGCCGAAACAGGTGCCCCTAAAAAGGGGACGAATTTACGAAGCACAGGATGGGAGAAGGCAGATCTTCTGCCTTTCAGTACTACATTTGCTTTCTTGGCATGCACCTGCACAGTAATCTTGTGCGTGCTGGTCCAGAAAATTGTTATGCTTGGCTGGCCCCGCTGTCCGCCCAAGAGGCCCCTTGGAAATCTACAACTGTTCTCAGTAACTTTGTCACACAAATTAACACCCATGGCCCTGACACGACAGTTCAAGGCATGGGCTGTTACAATAGATGGCTGAGGGCAAAACGTCAAGGTCACATTTGCCTTAGCAGTGCCCGGTAGCTCTCCCGGCTTAGAAGCACAAGCGTCCATCGCTTCAAGAATCTGCTCAGCAGATTGTAAGACTTGAAGGTCAGTCGCCTCATCCCCGCTGCTAGTCTTAAACAAGGAAGAAGAAAGGCCAGCGCAGTCACTCTTGAGAGGGGGCCGAGCTACTGTGTTGTGAAAACAGGCTGGGGCCTCAGTGTCATGACTCTCTAGCTGGTTGGCGGCGCGATCATGAAGCGTATGTGCCAGCTGAGAAGTGTCTTTCAAGGCTTGGCTGATGGCTTTCATGACGTCAACCTTGATCTGCTCAGTAAGCTTACTCAACTCTGCCTGCAAGTACTCATCTCTTGGGTTGATAGCTACTCTTGCCAATGCATCTCGTCCCAAACTGTTTGAGGGGTGGTTCCTCCTGGCGGGGGAAACACTCCTCAAATCAGGGCCCCCGTTACAAGGCAATGGTGAGCGGCTGCGGCTATGAGAGCGCGAGCTACTGCACCATTTCCTCCGGAAGCTTAGCGGCACATGTCGCGGACTTGCGCACACTGAGCTTGCGGGCGACGTGGGGGATTCTGCTGAGATGTCCAGATTGAGGCTTTGCTGGTGCCGTTCAATCTCCAGGTTCATCACAAACTTCTCGAATGCTTCTTGGACTCTCGCATTGGGAAGTGCCATGAGCGCTAACACAGAGGCCGTAAGCCAATCTCTCAAGCAGGCTACTGCTGGAAGCTGATGCCTATTATGGCGAAAACACAGACAGAGCAGAACCCCTTCACGGCTCAGGCAAGAACGTCTGAAAGCTATGACAGAACAAAAAAAAATAAATAAAGCTTGCAGCAGTCCTGGCACCAGCCCTGGGCCATCCACTCATGCGATCGGCTTGGCTTCGGGCCAAGGAGATGTTAAATGCTTAAATTAAACAGACAGCCACCTAAGCAACCTAGAGAAAAAAAAAAACCAGGCAGACGACAACGAGAGAGAGAGAGGGAGAGAAAAAAGAAAGAGAAAGAGAAAGAGAAAGAGCAAGAGAAAGAGAAAGAGAGAGAGAGAGAGAGAGAGCAAACGCCCGAGGCCCATTGGCATGCACCAGTTGGCTACCCTTCACTACAAGGGCCCAGTGTAGCCGCAGGTAACCACCAGGTTGAGCCAAGAACTGAAACAAGAACAGACGGACACACGACAGACGCGGGGAGACCCCCGAGGCCCATTGGCAAGGACCAATGTTTCCTGACCCCCATACTCAAGACCTCGGGGACAGCGACCGCGAAAAGCATCAAGAAGCAACGCGCGATCTTATTGAAGCACCTGCTTTGAAGTGCTGTCTGAGTCTGCCTACGTCGTTCGACTCAAGCTTCTCAAGCTCCAGTCAACAAATACATCTGCGCGATCCGCTAGAACATTGCCCATGGCTCCGGCGCTTGCGAGCCTTGGGATCATGGTTGATTGGATCGTGACTTGATCCGGAGTTTACGCCTTTTCAAGAGACGCCCTGGCTTGCTCACCTCTTCTCGTTGACGAGAAGGGAACAGTCTTGAGCAGGCTGCAGAATGCTTCATCTTCCAATTGCACTGTCCTTGTACACCAAAGTCACTGAGGTGGCGGCCTAGGAGGAGGCCCGGGCTGGGGCCACCTGGGGCCGGCAAAGCAAGCCGCCCGTCGGTCAACGCCAAGCCCGAATCCGGGGCCATCGTCTTGTGGCCGAGCTCGTTGCCTGATGTCCCACTCAGTTCTCAATACAGCTCATTCAGGACGCCTTTCGAAGACGATCCACTTGTGTCGTCTCGCTGCCATACACCAGGAGACCAGCTGCGGACAACAGTCTCAAAGTCCGCAAATTCCCGAAACATCCTCTTGCACCGCTCCACCACACAGTGCTCCCTCTGGTCACCACATGCTGCAAAAGCCCTATACGTCATTGTGGCAACACCGCCAATCCCCCGTCGCACTGGCAGGTTCAAACACACGGTCAAGCGCAGTTGAAAAACTCGGTGAGGAACTTGGCGGTTGGGACGTCTATCAGCGGCGGCTGGGGGGCATTGGCAACCTCGGGAGCTCATGCGGTTTAAGGCTCAGGGTTTGGGGTTTAGGGTACTTCATGTGGAGAGACAGGGATAACGTCTATGCCAGGGTGGTGCCATAGGGAGTGGGAAGCTACGACCCGCCTCAAAGCAAATATAAGATTTGCATGGGGTTCGTGTATTAGGTGGTGCAACACTTCAGCATTTACTTGGGGCACCCTTCCTGGATTGCCGAGCCAGGGATTTGGCGGACTTGAAACACTTGCAAGGGCTTGTTCGGCTAAAGACTCGGAAGTTGTTTGTATGTTCTCTCTCTGTGGCTCGCTCGCACGCGCTCATCTAAAGAACATATGCATGTATCATATATGTATATGTATATATATATATATATATCAGAATCATATCATATGTTTCTGATGGCCTCTCTCTCTCTCTCACTCTCCCCCCCTGAAAGTGTTGTGGTGAAGTCGAGGTAGCATTTGAGTTTTTCTTTTTCACTCGACAGACTCTAACCCGGCAACTTCTAAACAACGCATCAAGTCAATCTTACGAAAGCTACATTGCTCTTTAGGACACGCAAAGTGGCAGCACAAGTTCTCCGGAACAGTGCTCACCGCACCCAAAACCTGCGCCCTACACCCAAGCCACCTCAAGGCATCTGCCAACGCCCAAGAAGTGGCTGCCAGCCCGCAGTGCTCGAACTCGCAGGGCCTGCCACGACGGTTTCGGGCTTGGGGCTATGCATGGGCTTAAGGCTGTAGGGTGCATGGTGTCTCGATCTGGAGGTGCGCTGGGGTTAGAAGCGCACAGGCACGCATTCTGAATGAGAGAGCCCCACCCCGCGAGCGCTCCCCTCGCTGCCTCGACCTTCGCGGGTTTACAAAGGCATAACAGAAGCCAGCGGCGTAGCACAAATCTTCGAAATGTTGATCTGTCCCAAGGTTGGTTTAGGGTCTGGCTCGACGATTTTGCCTACGTCTCACAAGGTGCCCACTGAAAGACTTAGGATTTTGGGTTCAGAGTTTGTGGGTCTGTAGGGTTTCGGGTTCGTTTATGTTGCGGCTCGAGGCTCCAGAGTCCGTAGCATGTAGGGGTTGAGGGCATATAGGGTTTATAGGGTTGAGGGCTTGCGGACAATATTGGATCTTTGGCTTGTTTGACTTGCCTTAGCCAGTTGGTTATAGGGCTTTGGGGCTTGGGGAACCGGAGGTTTATCACACGTAAAGAAGCAAACTGAAACAAATGCAAGCCTGCTCAATTCAGACTGGCAAAGCACAATCAGTCTTGATAAGCTTAACGCAAAAGAAGACAAACGGGTAACATGTTGCGAAACGAGTAGATGCCATGGCGAGTCTGATCCCTAAAAGTGTGTCAGTGGTCAAGGCGGTCAAGCGCTTAGGGGACAAAGCCCAAAACCCCAAATGCATAAACCCTGCGTTACCTACAGCCCCAAACCGAAAAACTACACCCCTAAACCCCTAAAAGCCCTAGAGCCCTAAAGCCCAAAACCCTATACCCCTAAACACTGAAAACCCCTAATGTTGCACCCGCAATATTCTAGGGGGCCGCTATTATGAAAAGTTTTTCGGCTATTCAGGATCTTGGCCCTTTGTTTTGGGGATCCGCTATAATGAAAAGTTTTTGGGCCGGGCCTGTTTTTTTGAAATGGTTTTTGAGGGTTTCAGGAAGGCATATAAGCTTTCTCGAAAAGGGGAGATACTTGAAGCCTGAAGCCTCGACCTTTCCGGGATCTCCGAATCGTCTTTTTTCAGGGTGCCTTTTCTCTATAAACTCCTTTCTTAAACTATATGATTCCATAGGCGAATCATATCCGGAAAGGGGGTACCTTACGGAGGCCTCCGGACACACTTTAATACCTTTGTCTGGGGGCCCGCTATAATGCAAGTCTCCCGGGGCCCGGGGCCCGGGGCTCAGTCCTTCGGTTTTCAGGAAGGCATAAGATTTCTCGAGAAGAGCGGATACTTGAAGCCTGAAACCTCGACCTTGCCAGGCCTGACTGTTTGGGGGGGGGGGGGGTTAGATTATTAAAGCAGGTCCAACATTAAACCCCTAAACCCTGCACCCTAAACCCTAAGCCCTAACCCCTATAACCCCTGAACCCTAAACCTTAACCCTAAACCCTAACCCCTTAACCCTAAACCCCTTAACCCTAAACCCTATCCCTAAACCCTAAACCCCTTAACCCCCCACCTCCGCCGCAGCAGCGCAGCGGAGAGGCCGCGGAGCATCGTCGGCCCGGAGGTCCGTTCCCAGCTGGGTTGAGGGATTTAGGGTTTAGGGGTTTAGGGTTAGGGGTTTAGGGTTTAAGGTTTACGGTTTTTTAGGGTTTAGGGTAGGTGTTTAGGGATTCAGGGTTCAGGGTTGAGGGATCTAGGGTTTTGGGGCTCTACAGAGTTAGGTTTCAGGCTTTCGTTTCGGGCTCAGGGCTTCGGGTTGGGGTTTTCGGGCTTCGGGGATCAGTGCTTTAGGGCTTTGAGGCTCAGGGCAAACCCACAAGCCCTATAACCCTCAATCGCATAACCCAGAACCCCAAACCCTAAACCGTTTCCTTTCTAGGGCGTTGAGGATTTGGGGCCTCTCAGGGCTTTACGGGGGCTCGAGCTCGCCCAGTTTAGGGACAGGGCTTTTGTGGTTTGCACGTTGAGGTGGTTTGGGGAGGCTTCAGGGTTTGAAAGTCCGGAGACCTTCTGAGACTTGGGGCCAGGCTTTAGGGCGCTTGGGGTTTAGGGTTTAGGGTTCAGGGTTTCGGGCGCAAGATCGAGGAGTGAGTTTCCGACATGTTTTTGGCTTTCTTTGCGGCGACCTTTGGCAAGCTGAGGGTCCATGAATCCTCCAGCATGTGCGTACAACCAACCCTGAAACTAAACCCTAAACCCTAAACCCTAAAAAACTGAAACCCTGAAACACTCGACCCTAGACCCTAGACCCTAAACCCTAAACCCTAAACCGCAAGCTCTCGCATCCGAGGTACGAGAACGTGGCAAAGGCCCAGAGGAGGTTGCCTTGCATCCGCGAGGAGGGTTCTAGGGTTAAGGGTTTAGGGCTTAGGGTCTTAGGATTTAGCGTTTAGGGCTTAGGGTTTTAGGGTTTAGGGTTCCAGGGCCCTAGTTTCAGTAACTTACAGCTCAGTTTGTTGCAGTAGTGACCAGGCAAACAAGGGTTCCCGTTTCTGCCTGCAGGGGGCCTACGAGGGGTCATAGCTCAAGATGTTGAGCTACCCTCACGTCTCCCTGGCACAGGGTTCAAGACAATTAGGGCTTAGGGTATACCAGTCGGTGTGTCAGAGCCTTCGTTTCTAAAATGTGCGGTGACCTGTAACCCTAAACCCCAAACCCCAAACCCCAAACCCTAAACAGTGTACTCCTTCGGCCATATTAGGTTTTAGCTCTAATGGCCAGGCGTCGATGCTGGATGCTGGGATTCCTGTACTCGGAACTCTCTTCTGGAATTAAGTCCACCGACCCTTGCCACACTAGGGTTGTGAGATGCCTTGGGTATCCAACTCCTTGATCGTACTAGACGTGGACAGTTTCATTGTCAGGGGAACCCAGGGTTGCTGGGGGCAGAGAGAATGATTTGAGTGCTTAAGCCTGCCTCTCTTATCGTGCGACCCCGACACGACAGCAACATCCCAACTTTGATCCAAAGATGATGAACTTGTTGTCCAAGTACTTGTTACATGTTGCATAGTGCAGCATTGTGGTCTGAGTGGCACAGATGCTGCAGCTCCATCTCCGGCATGTTCCTGACCCAAAACTTCAAGGCTGTCAAGCCAGGTTGCCCAGTAACCTAAAAACAGCAGCGTGCCCTTTTTGTCTAAAGGAGTTTCTACGGGGAGCAAGATGCCAAAACAAAGGCATATGGGGTACCACAGGGCACTGGGCATCCGAGTAGCGGTCTAAATGCTAAGAACTTAGAGGCGCGCGCGCGCGCGTCCCAAGGCGAGCGCATGGGATGAGGGCCGCGGCTCAGAGGACTTCCGTTTAGAGGCGTTCGAAGTCCCAACCTCTGAGCCCGATGTATCAGACCTCTGAACCCTGCATTGCAAGGGACACATCCCGGTTCAGCTTGTGTTGGGTTCCCGAATACAAAATACAAAATCTAGTACAGCGTGCTTCTAGCAGATTGGGAATCTTTAGTATTGGGGCCTGGGAGGGTTCCTATGGAGGGGATTCAGGGGATGAAAAGAAAAGTAAGGTTGTAGGCTAGTGGCCACGAAGCAGAGCTGCCAAGCCGCAGGGGAGCGTTGGCTTGAACGCCAGCAGCAAGCAGATGCACGCATCATTTTCCAAGCATGGCCATGGTGCGCGGGTGCTTGATGGCATCTGTGTCAGATACCCTAAACCCTAAACCCTGTAGAAACCCTAAACCCTATATAAACCCTACAACCTAACCCATTATCAGGCAATGGGTGGGGGAGGGAGCCCTGGCTGGGCCCGCGCGACGACACGACCGTGTAATCCTGGGGGTACGGGGGGCCAGGTCCCATCGATCGCCAGAAGTGCTTTGAGCTCTACTTTGAAGTCCTGGAATTTGAATCCTAGATAATTCTGTGGGCGAAACCAGTCAGGTCTCTTCTGGAGCAGTTTTTGGGCAAAGAGCGAGTCTTCCGAAGTTAGAAGTGCCCGCGCGTCAGGAAGCAAATCTCTGAACTCCTCGAATGAAATACCGTGCTGGTCCAAGATACGATGCCATCTCTCGAGAATTTCGTCATGGATTCTGCGCAGCGATGGCTTGATTTCTTCGAACGCTTGCTGAAAGCATGGGCGCGCGAGCTGGTTGTTCGCCTCCCTGATCTCCCTCCACTGTCCGCTTCTAAAGTGGCCCACAGCTCTGCATTCGGATACATCAGGACTTAAGCTCAGCACAACAAACATTGACCCGCCTGTGCTGGCCATTTGTCGATATCTCTTGTTGCCAACACAATTCTTTAAAGTCTTGCCAGCCTGCCACAGCTGATGGCTGTCAGTTAGCAATAGCATCCGATATTCCACGCCTTCGATCATGACTTTTTGCAGTTCTTTTGGGCCCTTCGCTGATGCGCCAGGACACAGCCACTCAAATTTCTGGAAAGGGACTTGCTCCAGCTCGCGCCTAGCCTCCACACGGCGAAGTTGGGCTGCGGGTGGAAGCAGCTGCTCTTCCTTAACCCTAAAATCAATGTCCAAAAGCTCGTCCAGCCGCGCAGCCAAACTGCTATCGAACTTCTTTCGCCAGCGGTAGACATAGCTGAGGACGTGCTGGGAAGATTGCAACCCCCGGACCCGGAGGCCAGGCTCAGTCACCAAGAACATTTCCTGCTTGCTAAAGGCCGGCTTCAGGCATTCAACGAACGCAGCGGCCGCAAAGACATCGATGTTGGGAAGCCACTTCGCGCAGTAGCCCTCCGCACTCAACTCGGCAGGGCCGGGCAAAGACCAGCTGCCGTCTGCCATCTTCCTTTCGTGCCACTTGCAGAGGGTGGCATCCACGTCAAACTTGCCGTAGCCTGTGAGGTACAAGGTCCTCCTCTTGGGCTCTGGCATCCGACCCCAGTCCTTTATTGCCTCCTGCAGCTTGGGAGGCAGTGTGTACAAGTCCTTTGCCGGTAGCGAAGGCTGGGATTCTGGAATCGCGAAAGAGAAGCTGCGCTTGCCATGCGTCAGGCCTGTGGCGGTTATCTGCAGCAGTTCTTTCTGCAGCTCCTTCCCTGGGGATTGCAGGGTGAATTTCCATCTGCCAGCTGTGGTGCTGTGAGAAACTTGAGTTAACCCATGCCCCCACTGCTGTTGGCCGGCTTGGTTGAAGTGAGCTGTCAGAAACTTGGTACAATTTGCAAGCATCTGAGGATTCTTCGAAATGTCGAGCACGGCCGCGGCTTTGTGAGCCCCATCCTCCAAACGCCCCTTCTCTTCCTGGCCGCCGGGCGACAGCGAACAGAACGCTTGGAGCCAGCTGGGCAAACTCAGCGCCTTGCGCACCTGTCGATAAAAGATGCGGTTTTTGTCATTACAATAAGAGCAACTTTTTGTTCGTCATGTCCGTAGCCTTCAACCCTGAGCCCCAAAGAGCTTCAGCGTCAACACAGGAGGCGGTTCGATCGTTTTTGGGCCAACCAGCCTTATCCAGTCCAACCGTCTCAGCGTGGAGCAGTAAGTCGGAGAGCCCCCACCCAGGAACCTCAGGGTATCTCGTGCTTCTGGGGTTTGGAGTTCTCAGGTTTAGGGCTCTTAGGGTCTATAGGGCCTAGGGTGCAGGGACTAGAGTTGGTGGCGCGCAACTTGGGGAGAAAAATGTTAGCAGTACAAAAAAAAAAAACTCCACTCCTTCCCGGCCTCGTCATCCGGAAGCCATTTCGGCCGCGGCCCAAGCCGCCTGGACGGGTGGTTGTGCCACGTCGCGTTGAGCAGCGCTGCAACGTGCACAGCCACCTGAACACCCATGCAGCACCCCCAACACCGACTTCAAGGTTCAGGGTTTAGGGCTTTAGATGGTTTAGGGTTTAGGGTTTAGGGTTTAGGGTTTAGGGTTTAGGGTTTAGGGTTTAGGGCTCAGGAGTTTAGGAGTGGCCCCCGGGGTGCAGCCTGGCAGCCTGACTGTGCCCAGAGTAGTGCAAGGTCTGGGCCAAGACTGCAGGATCCACCGAGTCCTCCGCCAGCTGGGTTTTTCTTGGCTTGGCTCTTTGTTCTTATGCCGGGGTTGTGGTAAGCCTGTGCCGCTTCTCTCTCTCTCTCTCTCTCTCTCTCTGTCTCCCCCTCTCCCGCTAAAGGCGACGTGAGTAATTCTCAACATGTTGGTCTTCCTTTGATATCTGGAGCCTCATATTTAGGGTAACCAGCGAAGGAAAAGACCAGCCCATGTGTGGATCAAACCAAAACAACCAAGCCACCCACTATGGGAATTTCTATGGGAGGCTCTAAAACAACACTGCGGGCTGTTTGGGCCCCTACTTCTGAGTCCACAGGGTGAAGGGGCGTGATGTGGGCGGGCTCTCCTCCGCAAACCCGAGCATTTGTTGGCTCGCTTCCAGGGCGCTGTCAACAACAACCTGGTGTACTGAGCGGGCGAAGGGAGAAGTTTAGGGGGCCCCCCCCCCGCCCCTCGTAGGCTTTTGAGATGCAAGCAACCCCAGAAAACCCCGAGTCGCCTTCAAGAAGAGGTGTTCCAGATGATTGCTACTCTGGGTCTGGGATGGGTTCATCTGGGTTTGTGCAAGCGGACGCAGGAGGATGCGTACCGAAAAAAGTCCAAAGAAAGTCTAGGCCCCGAAGTCACCCAGGAAGAAAAGAGTACCCTTACTTGTTCGGGGGGAGGTTTGTGGAACCACAGAAAGATGCACCAAGAGGGATTCAATTTTGGACCCGTGAGTTTAGGGTAAGGACCAGGCAGCATGAGTAGGAAGCTGCTGCCAGTCATGCTTCAGCAGTGTGCTTGGGTCCAGCGTGTACTCCACCCTGTCGCCAGGGCGATAGGGCCCGGTGATCTTGCCATGCTGAAGGATGCCTCCAGCACAAACGAGCCCCAGCACCTGAAATGCTTTAGGGGGTAGTAAGGTTTAGAGGTTTAGAAGTCCGAGTGTCAAGACGATTACAGCAACCAGAACCCTCAATCTCCAACCACCCTGAACCCCCAACAACTACAGTCTCCCCAAGTCCCAAACCCCTCAACCCTACAACGGCCTGCTCTACACCTTCCGGCTGCTTGGCAATCGGACAGCTGCTGAGGCAGCGCAGGACCCGTGCGCGCGATGGGCCCAGCTTGCGCAGGAGCATGCTTCACGAAGCTCCGAGATGTTTTGGGTGCAGTACTTAAGCCGAAATCCGCTCTGAAGTGAGCAGCAGAAGGTAGCCAATCAACTCCATAGACATGCTTGCAGTTTAGGGCTTAGGATTTGATTTTAGGGCTTAGTCACCCAACGCCAGAGCAAGAAGCTCGACCCTAGCTCATCACTTGGTCAACTCAAGTTCGGCCCCAAGCCCTCACGAAAAGCCTCTTATAACAATTCCCTGATAGCCCAGTAACCATATTATAATATAATAAGGGTTCCCTGTTTTTGGGTCGGCTACTGTATAAGGGAACTTTGAACCCCCAAAAAAGGTAAAGGGTACCACTGGGGCTACCGAGACTCCAGTCTACCAGCCCCCAGGGGCCTCTGTGCTTGCGTCGCCAGCGCCACGATGGCTGGCTCATCGATGACCACTTGCGTGGCCATAGCCTGGATGACGGATTTTGAGGGCGCCAAGCGCTGTAATTCGGGGAGTGCAAGGTTCGGCGTGCGGAGTTTAAGGGTTCAATCCAGGGTTCTGAGTCCCAAAGTGACCTAGCCAAAGTGAGCTAGGAGGAACGACGCTACCCCTTTGCCTTACTTAGCTCTCTTACAAGTTATCCTGGCACCAAAAAAGGAAGGAAGTGCCTAAACGAAGCAGGCGCCCCCCGAACTTGGAACTCCACTCTGAACCCTTTGAGCCGTAAGAACCCTCGAAGCCGTGGAAGCACTAGGCGCCCTGTATAAACCCTTTAAGGTATTCTACAGGGTACCTCATTCCCTCATTCCCAGAACCAGCCACTCGTTCGACGTACTCAGACTCAGGCCATGCACTGCTCGCCCTAAACCCTTGTAAGGATTTGGGGGCTGAATTCATTGTTAAGGATTCAGCGGCCTCCGTGACTTTGACTTGAAGACTGCGAAAATCCGGATAAGCTCATGTCCTAAACGTACAGCCCACAAACCCTAAAGCCACAGTTCCGTAGCAATTGCCCCCAAAGACTGTAGGGAGGCGGGCGGCCCAGGCCACGTTCGCGACGTCTCGTGCCGCCAGTTCCTCAGGAACTGCGGAAGTTTAGGGTTGAGGGTTTAGGGTTTAGGGTTTAGGTTTAGGGCTTATGGTTGAGGATTTAGGGCTTAGAGCTTAGTGTTGAGGGTTTTGGAGGTTGCAAGACTGCGCGCGTGAAGGCCCCTTGCGGCTTCGAGACTTTGACTTTGACCCCAACACGAAAAATCGCGCCTTGCTTTCGCGCACCCTTACCTTGCCCAAACCCTAAACCGTAAACCCTGAACCCTAAACCCTGAACCCTAAACCCTGAACCCTAAACCCTGAACCCTGTCAAGCCGAACAAAACTTTCAACAATGAGCCTGGGCACCTCCGCACGCTGGCCAGCGATAGCTGCGAAGTTGCCGAGACCGCCGTGGGCACCTGAAGGCAAGTTGTTGCCACGTTTTCCTCTTCTTATTATGCTTCTTCTCTGTTACTCTTCTTATTCGTCTTCTTGATTCTTATTATTATTGTTCTTCTTCTTCTTCTTCGTCTGCTTCATCTTTGTCTTCTTCTTCTCCTTCTCCTCTCTCCTTTTCCTGCCCGCTCTCCCTCGGTCTGTCCATCTACTTGAAGGTTCATGAATGGCAAGAAGTAGGAGTACAAGTCTTATACTGAGTGCCCTGAATGAGGTTAAGCTATAGTGACCTATGACCTCACTTCTAAGTCTCCATGAGCCTCCAAGTATCTATCTGGTATCTCTCTCGTGTGCAGTACCTCCCTAAACCCTGAACCCAAACCGACACTCCGAAACCCCAAGAGTAGAACTCGACGCTTTCAAGAACCTTAAACCCTAAGCCCGAAACCCTACAAAGCACCTTCGTAGCCCCAGGTCGCCAAGGTCCAGGCCCCTAGCGCGACGTCCTGCAGGGAGGTTGTTAGGAAGGGTTTAGGGTTTAGGGTTTGGGGTTTGGGGTTTAGGGTTTAGGGTTTAGGGTTTAGGGGCCCTTCGGACTTCCTGGTTTTAGGGCTCAGGGGCTGTGGGGTATACGAAACCGGGCTTAGGCGTATGGACTGCGCTGGCTTTGCTTTCTCCGGTCCCCAGTTTAGGGTTTAGGGTGTAGGGTTTAGGGCTTATGGGCCGTCCTTTGTTCCCCTGAAATCGCAGCCATCAAGCTATCTTTCCTCTGAAAGCCATCGATCGCCTCAATGAAACATGAAGAAGGACACCCCATTTAGGGGCATAAGGAGGGACCCCCTATACATCGAAGAAGCCACTCAAAAACTCCCAAATAACCCCTAACCGTCCCTTATAAGGGTCCCTCCTTTAGTCCCTTGACCCCAAGCTTACATCTATACTGAACTTGGAACCCGAGCAAAATCTTTTTTGGCTGCTTCTTAGGAATGAAAGTACCCAAATATTAGGGGTTTAGGGTTTAGGGTTTAGGGTTTAACAAGATTTCCCAAGTGTCCCTAAGACATTGCCATACGTCCCAAAAGGCCCCTCAGGTCCCTTATCAGGATCCCTCCTTTAGTCCCTTGACCCCAAGCTTCATTTGCCATAACTCCTAAACCGTAAACCCTAAACCCTAAACCTTGAACCCTGAACCCTGAACCCTAAACCCTAAACCCTAACCCCTAAACCCTAAACCCTAAACCCTAAACCCTGCGCCTGTGCCCGAAGCGCTGCCGGATCCACTGCCGCCAGCGCCGCGGCAGCGGGCGAGGCGAAGACGCCCAGCCGCGCAGCTGCCCAGGCCACCTGGCACTAGGGGGATATGTGGGGTTTAGGGTTTAGGGTTTAGGGTTTAGGGTTAAAGGTTTAGGGTTTAGGGTTTAGGGTCTAGGTTCAGGGTTTAGGTTCAGGGTTTATATAGGGTTCGGGTCTTTGGTTCATGGTTCAGGGTTCAGGGTTTAGGGTTCAGGGTTTAGGGTTTAGGGTTCAGGGTTTAGGGTTTAAGGTTTCGGGTTAGGGGCTGAGGGCTTTGTCGAAGGATTTAAGGGGGTATAGGGTTTGAGGGCCAAGGGTTTGGAAGGGTTCAGAGGTGTAATTAAGGGTCTTTCGAGTTGCTTGTTCTAATTCACCAGAATATACACGCAAGGCCCCCACATGGTTTTGGGGGCAATGAGAGGGGTGGCGTGGGGGATTCAGGTTTTAGGGGGAGGGGATGCCATTTCACAAGTGCCCCGGGAGGCTAATCAACTACCGACACAGCCCTAGACCCGTTTAGCAGGCTCTTGCAACCAACCTTTTCGGGTTGAGGTGTTAGGTTTGTATAGAGTTCAGGGTTTTATGTTTAAGGTTTAAGGGTTTCAAGGGCCTAGGACTTGTAAGGGGTGAGGGATCGATGAACACCCTGGAGACCTGCTTGGGCCCCAAGCCCAAAGCCCTGAGCCCTAAACCCAGAAACCCGAGAGTCCTAACCCTCAACATGGCCCCCAGAGCCTTCACACCCAACACCTTCAAGCCCCCCGAAACCCCTGAACCCCTCAACCCTCCCTAAACCTTGAACATCTTGAACGCCTCAAGCTTAACCCCGAAGGCCTTCAAACCCGAACTAGAAAGCCCTGACGCCCGTCAAGCCCCCGAACGATGGAACTCCAAAACCTTCAAACACTCCAACTCTAAAATCCTGAAACAGCTCATTCCTGGGCGCTGGCCCTTAGCTTTTAGACAGAGTCAACAAACTCGCAAAATATGTTCAATGCCAGAAAACCCAAACCCAAAAACAGCCCAAAACCTCCTACTACCTCAACCCCCTACACCCGAAAGAACTTTAAGCCCCAAACCCTATAAATCCTGCATGCACCCTAAACCCTAAACCCTAAACCCTAAACCCTAAACCCTAAACCCTAAACCCTAAACCCTAAACCCTAAACCCTAAACCCTAAACCCTAAACCCTAAACCCTAAACCCTAAACCCTAAACCCTAAACCCTAAACCCTAAACCCAGGCCTGCACCACGCAGCTCCCGGACCAGGCAGCCTCGGGGGCGTGGGATGCGAGCTTCCTGGCGAAGAGCTGGGCCGGCGCCTCCTGGGCTGGATAGGGTTTAGGGTTTAGGGTTTAGGGTTTAGGGTTTAGGGTTTAGGGTTTAAGGTTTAGGGTTTGGGGTTTAGGATTTAGGGTTTAGGGTTTAGGGTTTAGGGTTTAGGGTTTAGGGGTTAGGGTTTAGGGTTTAGGGTTCAGGGTTCAGGGTTCAGGGTTTAGGGTTCAGGGTTTAGGGTTTAGGGTTTAGGGTTTAGGGTTTAGGGTTTAGGGGTTAGGGTTTAGGGTTTAGGGTTTAGGGTTTAGGGTTTAGGGTTTAGGGTTCAGGGTTCAGGGTCTAGGGTTGAGGGTTTACTGTTTGGGGCTTAGGGTAGGGTTTAGGGTTTAGGGTTTAGGGTTTAGGGTCTGGGGTCTGGGGTTTGGGGTTTAGGGTTTAAGGCTTAGGTCTCAGAGTTTAGGATGCCTATTCTCGAAGGGATAAGGAAGGGTTTGGCAGGGATGCGTGGTGTTAGAGGGAGTTCAGGGGCTTAGGGTTTAGGGCTTAGGGTTTAGGGTTTAGGGTTTGTGGTGAGTGTTTGCGGGTTTCGGGTCGGAAGGCTCAGGGCTAAGGGATTTCGGGTTGAGCTTTCGGGTTTTGTGGTTGAGGATCTGTTGCTTAGGGTCCTCGGGCTTTAGGGTCGAGGGTTGAGGGTGGGTGTTAGAATTCTGTCCCTTCTATCCTATGTTTCCCTTTCAGTGGCCCTGCTTTCCTGACTTACCCCTAGCCATGGACCTGCCGCTGCCCCTGATCGGCCAAAAGGCAAGCTTGGCCGCTGCCCAAGCCACACTCCTCACAGGCTGTGATACAAAAAAAGAAAAGTGTGTCGGCTTAGGGCTTAAGTTGGGATGTTCCCCCCCATACTGCTGACAATCCTTGTTTAGGGATTATAGTACCCCAGCGATTCTCATCCCTACTAGGGACTGTTAGTGTATGGGGGGAACATCCCAAGGTTTAGGGCTTCCGATGTAAAGGCATCAAACAAATGTACTTCCCAACTAGGTTGGCCCCTTGAAGCCTCTGAAAAATCGTTCCTGAATAGGATCCTCTAAAACCCAACAAAAGGGGCGAAACGTGGCATATCCCAAGAGGCCAACCCAGCCAAAGCTGGTGTAGTTTCATGCCACAAATGGAATTGACTGACCTTGAGGGGGAACTAAACCCTAAACCCTAAACCCTAAACCCTAATCCCTAAACCCTAAACCCTAAACCCTAATCCCTAAACCCTAAACCCTAAACCCTAAACCCTAAACCCTAAATCCTAAACCCCCCCCCCCCCCAAACAGCAAAAAAGGACATCCTTGACCCTCATCCTGAGTACCTCCTCCAAGCCCGAACCGCTCAACCAAGACTACGAAAAGCCTAATCCCCAAACGCTCGCACCTCCTAACCCCTGAACTCCTAAAACCCCTGTAATAAAAATCAACCCCATTTCGACCCTGAACTTGGCATGAACCCCTTTGAAGGCCCCAAGCCCGTGCACTTGACATGAGGCCATGAACTTCGAGGCCAACCCGTCTCAACCTCCAGGCCCTCAACCCGAAACCCGCACTAAACTTCACGCCGTTGCACTTACTGGCATGGAATTCTGCCATCAGCTCGGGCTTGCTCACGTGGAACATCCACTTAACTTCTAAACCACAGGCCCCGAAAAACAAAACCCCAACTGCAAAACAATGAGAGCCCTAAGCCCTCCTGACGTCCAGGGAGTTGAATTCTGGAATGCGCTGTGAGGCGTAGGACCTGAAGTCAAATTTCGGACTTCGAGATTGTGATTTAGGGTTTAGGGTTTAGGATCTAAAATTCTAGGGTTCTCAAAGCAGGAGGGGGGGGGGGGGGGGTGGGGGACACACAAAGGAAGGGGGGGGGGGGGGGGGCGGGGGTAAGCAACAAAAAGTTCCCCTATATCCCCTAGTACTCCTTCTGGCTCCTTACGCTTTTTCTGAGGTTCTCTAGGTACCGCCCCCGAGACCTCCACTCTATTTGGGGTTTAGGGTTTAGGGTTTAGGCTTTAGGGTTTAGGGATGGGTGTGTACGTTGCGTTTCGAATGTTGGGGTTTGGGCTTTGGAAAGTCTTGGGTTCAGGATCCTAAGCGTTTTTCAAGCTGGGGTTAGGGGCATTCGGAGTTTAGGGTTTACTTGAGGTTCCGTGAAAACAGGTCTCGGGGCATGTGTGGTTTTGGGGCTTCAGGGTCGGGGCCCTCCCTGTTACAAAAGTTTGTGACTTGCTAGTACCCTGTCTGGAGATACTTGTAAACCCTGCTTGGAACCTTCAAGTTGTGGTTCAGGATTGTTTCAAGCTTTAGGGTTTATGGTTGCAGGGGTCGGGGGTCTCAACAAAACCGCGACTTTGACCCAGGGTTTGGGTTTAGGGTTTGGGGTGTTTATAGGGTGTAGGGTTCGGGGCTTTGGGTGGTGGCTTAAGGCTTTTCCACATTGAGCCGCAAAACCTAAGCCACGGCCGACAGGGTGAATATATGTATGTCCAGATTCTGGTGAAGCCCCGGAAGTAAGCTACTGAAGCTTCTCGAGCAGTATTCTGAACCCTGAACCTTCAACCCTGAAACCTAAACCCCAAACCCTGAACAACCCTAAGCCACAATAAACCCTAAGCCCTGCACAACGCTAAACCCTAAACCCTAAACCCTAAACCCTAAACCCTAAACCCTAAACCCTAAACCCCAAGAACAAAGGTGTTTGTTGAGGCCGCGGGCAGCACTTCCTCGGGCTGCCACGTTGTGAGGGCAGCCTCGAAGGTCTTGTTTAGAATTTCTGGGCTTAGGGTTTAGGGTTTAGGGTTTAGGGTTTAGGGTTTAGGGTTAGGATTTCAGGGTCTATGTAGGGCTTATACACCCTAAACCCTAAACTCTAAACCCAATACAGAGCCTAAACCCCATAAACCAACAACCCCCAAAACACTACAAACCCCATCAACCTTCAGCCCGCTCAACTTGAACCCTAGAACCCCTAAACCCCAAACCCCTATGGGTTTAGGGTTTAGGGTTTAGGGTTTAGGGTTTAGGGTTTAGGGTTTAGGGTTTAGGGTTTAGGGTAGAAGCCTTTACACCCTAAACCCCATAAACCAAAGCAGCCCTGAACACCTAAACCCTACGAACCCAAAACCCTTATCAGCCTGATAAGGAGCTATGTCAGGGCTTAGGCTTTAGGGTGGGTTTAGGGGCCGAGGGGAGTCTCTTAGGTCTTGAGACCTCTTCATTCCGTCCAATTGCTCAAGGGCTTCAGGTTTAACCCCCATGTTCAAGCAGCTATGTACTTGAAGGTCACGGCAAAAATCGCACGTCTTCCCGGCAAGGCCTTCATGCCGGTTGTGTGAGCCGAATTCTATGTGGAGGGCGGGGAGGCGTGTCGAGGGCGTTTTGCACTGCGCTTCTGGTTTGTTTTGGGGGGAGGCGCCCCGAAACACTCCCGAAATCAGGCCTCGTGGAGCTTGGCGAAGCACCAGAGGAGCCGTGCCATTCCAGAGGCGGTGCAATCTGGGAGCACGCTACTGAGGAAGCCGGGTCTTTAGGGTTTAGGGTTCTTAGGGTGCGGGCTTATGGTTCCCCGAAGCAGCAAAAAACAAAAACCCGTTTTCTGCAGGGTTAAGGGCTTGGGATTTAGGATCTGTTTAGCTTAAGTCCCCCAACCCCCCAAGAACCAGGGGAAGCTATCGGGGCGATGAGGCCACGAAAGTCAGGCACTTTTTAGGAGGGTTTGAGGGTTTAGCAAAACTTGGCTAGGATAGGCTGGCCACACGTGTCGCTCCCTTTCTTAGTTTCCCTGCGCGTGCACCTCCAAGAAACCCCACACCCCAAACCCTGAATCCTAAACACCAAGTCTGAACCCGAGTACCTAAACCCCTAAGCCAAACTTCACGCTTATAAACAGCCCAAGCCCTATCCCAGAATTCACCCGAAACCCGAATCCCAGATTGCCTCGGTGGTGTGCTGCGGCCACTGCCAGCGCCTCTCCCGCAGCTGGGGACGCGAGGGCCTGTGGCACTTTTGGAAAGGGCGGGGTAGGCTATGGAGCCTTCTGGACCCTATGACCACCCCTCTTTGGACCCCTCCAAAAAAGCCCTGTAGAACTGGGAAAGGCCGCCACAAGAGAAGCCAAGGCCTACTAGTGAGGGCGCCTCCTGGATCGTATAGTGGCCTGAATAGTTAGAATAGGGTGTTTTTGTGGGGGGGTCATTCAAGTATACTTATAAAAAGACTATAAGGGAATTATGAAGGGTTGAGCAGAGGGTTGAAAGCTTCGCGAGTTGGCAGACTGCTTGTCAATTTGGAGGCTTATATGCGGTCGAGAGCTTAAGGTTTCTAGGGTCTAGGGGTTCGAGTAGATTCTACACAATGAAGCCTCACCCATGAGATATATTTTTGTGAGTTTCCTATTTATCTTTTAGTTTTTTTTTTTTTTCGGAGGGGAGGGGGGGTTGGGGTTATATACTTGCCAGGGCTTCGGGCTTCTAGCAGGGTTCTCAATTCAAGGCTTCCCATTTCATGAAGCTGCGGAGTGTCTGCAAGAGCCCAGCAGACAGCAGGCAGAGCCGCCGGCGACCTTGTACTGTTTCAGAATGGGAGACTTTAGGGTTCCGCCTAAATTCCGCCTAAACAGCAGATCCACTGTATGAAGGGTATGAAGGGTTCCAGGAAGCTCACCAACCTTGCTGGCTGATAGTCCCGACTAGGGTTCAAAGGTGTAGTTTCGGATTGAGGCCATAAACTCCTGAACCCAAAAGCATAACTTGTGGGCTTTCAAAGCGGTGTGTAGGCCCCCCCCTCCAAAGCCTACATGCTACCTACCCAGCACCGAAGCAATGATCGTGCAGGATACGATGTTGGAGGTTTCTACTTCTTCTCCCGAAGCCTAATCCCTTCGAAGGAGCTGCACAGTCTGGGTATCTTGCTGGCTTGAGCTCTCTAGCAGATGCTGCAGATACACATAACCCTCAACATTAAATTGCAACGGTCACTGACGATGCTCGTATGCCCTGCAGCTGAATCTCGAACTCGCCTACCAAGCCCTACGAATCCTGAATCCCGACACCCAAACCCCTTTTTGAAACCCTAAACCCTAAACCCTAAACCCTAAACTTTAAACCCTAAACACGCCTTAGACCCTCCCCCCCTTTATAGACAAGACTGCTCGTAAACCAGCCCCCTTGCTCCAAGAGAACCTTGCTTACAAGCAAACCAAATGAAACGCAAAGCAGCAAACCGACTAAACCTAAACCCCAAAACCTAAACCCTCAACCCTAAACCCTAACAAAACCCTCTTCCATAGCCAGCTGCAGTTCACAAAGGCTCGCCAGTCCTCGGGTTCATCCTATGCAAACAACCCTACACCTTAGGTTTAGGGTTTAGGGTTTAGGGTTTAGGGTTTAGGGTTTAGGGTTTAGGGGCTTAGGGGCTTAGGGGCTTAGGGGCTTAGGGGCTTAGGGGCTTAGGGGCTTAGGGGCTTAGGGGCTTAGGGGCTTCGGGGCTTAGGGGTTTAGGGGTTTAGGGGTTTAGGGTCTGGGGTCTACGGTTTAGGGGCCAGGGTTCAAAGTCGAGGGGTTGGTGTCTACGGAGTGCCAAGAAGGCGTTTGCTAAGTACAAGTCCGCATACATGCGACGTGTGTGCCGCTAAGGCCTAAGAACCCCACGGGGCGTAGCTGCGTGGGCCACTCAGAGCCCGGCCCCCGAAGAAGATATGTGGCAAAGCTTTCAAGTTTGGGAGCTCCGGGCTTAAATTCAGAAGCTGCCGTCGCATTTTTTCCTGCCCTCATATCCCCTAAAACCCTCAAGCCCCCAAAAACACTAAGGCCTTCAAGTGACCTTGAAAAGGGTGCCGCTCTGTTGCTTAATGGAGTTTCTAACGGCCTGCCCCCTGAAAAGCAAGTGAGCTTAACGCCCTAAACCCAATCATTGAACCTACCCTGAGCCCTCAACCCTCTTGAAGGGAAGGAACATGGGTAGTTCTCTAATTAGGGTCCTGTTTGGTCCTCTACATATATATATATATGTATAGGAATATGCACATGCATATATTGATGTATTTATTTAGTGAAGGACTCAAAACGGAACCCTGATCTAAACCCGAAACTCTCAACCCTAAACCCTAAACCCTAAACCCTAAACCCTAAACCCCGCATGCCTCCGAGGGACGAATCGCTGCCATCACTGGGCCCGGGCTCCCGCGCACTGCGGCCAGGGCCCAGCACAGGCCTCGGATGCTTGGGACTCTCAGGTTTAGGGTTTAGGGTTTAGGGTTTAGGGTTTAGGGTTTAGGGTTTAGGGTTTAGGGTTTAGGGTATAGGGTTTAGGGGTTAGGGTTTGCGGTTGATGGAATTTTGGCTGTTGGGCTTAGGGTTCAGGGTATGGGGTTTAGGGAGTTAAGTTAAGGTTTGGGACTTTGGGTTTTTGGAGGTTTGGGGGTTGTATGGGGGGGCGGCTTTGCACAAGGCAAAGGGGCGTAGAAATTAAAAAAGGTGTGTTCAGGGGTTTGTTGGGGGTTGAGGGACCTTCGGGATTAAGGGTTCAGGCGACACCTAAGGTTTGCGGTTTAGGTTTTATGTAAGGGTTATTATGCAAGGGTGTATGGGCCAGGTTTTAAGGCTAAAGGGTTTAGGGGTTAAAGGTTGTGGGTTCGGGTTTGGGTTTTAATGGTTTAGGGTTGAAGGCTCGCAAACGAAAGCGTGGCGCAAGTTACAACAACATCTGGACCCTCAGCCCTGACGCGCGGAACGCAACAACACTCAAATCCTACACCCTACCAACACCCTGAACAATCCTAGAAGCCTCAAACAGCTCCAAACATAAACCCTACAAGCCTATAACCCTAAACCCTAAACCCTAAACCCTAAACCCTAAACCCTAAACCCTAAACCCTAAACCCTAAACCCTAAACCGCCTTTAGTTTAACAATCCCAGAGCCGACCAGGCCCCCCAAAAAAGACACTTGTTACCCAAAGAGCTGGGAAGGTCTCGTGCCGGCAGTTGGCGACGGCATGCCTGGAATTTATTGTCTCGGTTGGTTTAGGGTTTAGGGTTTAGGGTTTAGGGTTTAGGGTTTAGGGTTTAGGGTTTAGGGTTTAGGGTTTAGGGTTTCGGGTTTCGGGTTTCGGGTTTAGGGTTTTGGGTTGAGGGAACGGGCTTCGAATCACTCCCTATAGTGGTCTAAGGTATGTACCATTCCAGTCCATTGGGCTCTTAGGGGGGGTAGGAAGCCATGGGCTCGTGGTGCATGGATAGAAATCAGTACCCGAAGGCTCCACACACATGCCATGGAAATGAGCGCCCCAAAATCACACATTACTTGGAGACATGCTAAGCTTCGTGCCGACATTTTTGACCCTGAAGCTCTAAACCTTCTAGCACACGTACATGTTGTTTTTTCTCCGGTTGAGAGGGAGGGAGACGGGGAGGGGAGGGTTTGCGGGAAGCTTCATGGCCTGGAGTTTGAGGTAAGAGCCAAACCCTAAGCCCCCATAAGCGCTTGGGGAGCGGAGAATGCTGCCCCAGCCCCACCCCCCCCCTCCCTCCCCAACAAAAATTGGATCGCGGCTCTCCAACTGTTGTAGTTGGAGCTCAGGTCTTACGGTTAGGGTTTTTGGGTTTGGGGGTTTTTGGGTTTTTGGGATTTTGGGGTTTTGGGATTTTGGCGTTTTGGGTTTTAGGACTGACCAACTGTACACTTGACCCAACGGCACAGACAAGGCTCCCGTGTCGTTTTAAGCCTCTTCGGCAAAGCCAGATTTAGAACCTCATTCAAAAGGCACTTAGAAGCACACTTCAGGCTATCCAATGCTCCCGAGGTGGCTTTTGATTAGACAGGGATGCAGGGTTGTGCGTATATAAGGGGATGGACACTAGGGTTTAGGGTTTAGGGTTTAGGGTTTAGGGTTTAGCGTGGTCATTGGACAAGCCCAATGGCGGTGAGGAAGGAGTGCAACAGTCCTCCTAAAACGTCTCGAACTTGCCAGCCCTAAAGCCCTCTAACCCTGGGCCTCGACCCCTGCAAACTGTAAACTCAAGAACCTAAACCCTAAACCCTAAACCCTAAACCCTAAGCCCTAAACCCCAAACCCTAAACCCTAAACCCTAAACCCGGGGAAAGGTCCCTGCAAGGGACCCCGTGACCCGCCTCATCCACGAATGTCTGAACATCGCCAGCCCACGCTTCTGGGGCCATGGTAGTAAAAGCCTCGGCGGGAGTATAGGGTTTAGGGTTTAGGGTTTAGGGTTTAGGGTTTATATAGGTATAGGGGATCGGGTTTGGGGTCTGTTTAGGATTTTGGGGCAAGGAGTCGCAAAGTCGCGACCTGCAGAATTCCAGGATCCCTGATCATCGAATTCCTGAAGCTTCTTCAGAAGTGGCTGCCTGAACTCTGTGTTAAGGCTAAGGAACATAGCAGAGAACTCAAGATCCGCCAGAAAGAAACGTTCCCATCAGCTCAGCCACCCGGCAGGATTGCAGAGACCAAGGATTGGGGGTGGTCAGTTTCAGGGTTGCAAATGCTAATCATCTCACCTGCAACAAAATCCCAACAAAATGAACCATGTCCATGAACCCTAGCAGGACACCATAAGGCTTGGATAGGGTGAATGAGTGTTTAGGGTTTAGGGTTTTGGGTTCTCACGGGGATCAAGGGATCCGCGGGCGTATGAAACGCTTTGGGGCTCGGGGTTTAGGGGTTAGGGTTTAGGGTTGACGGTTGAGGGTTGCTAAGCAAACGTCTCAGAGACTGTTGCCGCGCCGAGCGGCCCAAGCCATGTTGGCAAGCTGCCTTCAATGTGAACCCTAGACCCTAAACTCTATCTATGCCCTAAACCCTAAACCCTAACCCTAAACCCTAAACCCTAAACCCTAAACCCTAAACCCTACGCCCTAAACCCTAAACCCCAAAAGGGTTTGAGGCTGAATTAAGGGTTTTCGGTAGCCTGGGAGCAACAAGGGTGCCCGTCACGGGGTCTTCAAGCCATAAGACGAGAGGTGCCACCTTGTGCTCTTTTTTTCTTAGCACGATTTGCGCTTTTAGGGTTTAGGGTTTAGGGTTTAGGGTTTAGGGTTTAGGGTTTAGGGGTGT
Source organism: Symbiodinium natans (assembly GCA_905221605.1). NCBI lineage: Eukaryota > Dinophyceae > Suessiales > Symbiodiniaceae > Symbiodinium > Symbiodinium natans. The sequence continues at coordinate 291,230 of CAJNDS010002150.1, forward strand.
AGGGGTTTAGGGGTTTCCCTAACCCCTGAACCCCAAACCCTTAACCATTTCAAAGTTAAGACGAGTATTGGGCTCGGGACCTGGATCTGTCCAGCTTTGCAAAAATAGCTGGAGCTACAAGGATAGATCTGAGGCTCAATCATGAGTAGGGCTTACGGCTTAACCGCATTTTGGAAGGCGGCATGCTCTCACCAAAAAAATTGCTGCCACATTTTTGCTTGCACTCTTCACGACAAGTGAGAAGAGTACCGGATGAACGGCTTGCTTGCATTCCACAGGGCAGTGCACAAAAAAGGGACAGGCCACGGGCTTGAGCAGCTAGACCGCCCGGGGCTCTTTACCGGCTTCGGTTGTCAGAACGATCCGTGGTTTTTGCGAAACGGCCGAACCTTCCTCAAAGCCACGGGGACCAAGGTTCGTGGTCAGGGTTTAATGGTTCAGGGTCTGCGGCAACGCTGCACTCCAAACCGCAAACCTTAAATCTACCCTGCCCTGACAAGGAAGTCCCCTTTGTTCAATGGACTGACCCCAACAAAAAGGGGCAGGGAGGGTCCCACGGGGTCTCAGAGGCGGACGTTTCTGGGTTCAAAGTTTAAGGCTCAGGACCCTGAACCCTGAACCCAAATGTGGCATTCCCTCCTTGCGTCACCAACGGCAAGCTAGGGTTTAGGGTTTCGGGTTTAGGGTTTGGGGTTTAGGGTTTAGGGTTCGGGGGCTTCTTTGGGAAGTATGCCGAGCTCCTGAACTGTAGGCCCCCCGAAGCCTCAATGGGCTGAGCGCCCGTAACCCTAACCCCAAAACCCCGATGGTGCCTAGACCCGAAACTCTAAACCCTAAAGCCTAAAGCCTAAACCCGAACTCTAAACCCTAAACCCTAAACCCTAGACCCTAAGCCCTAAGCCCTAAGCCCTAAACCCTGAACCCTACACCCTAAACCCTAAACCTAAACCCTAACCCTACACCCCAAACTGCCGGGCCTTGTGGAAAACTGGTTCAGCCTGGACCGTACTAGAGGTTGCAGCTCGCTGGCAAGGTCCGTGTGGCTCGAGGCGAGGGTGCCCGCCTCTCTGTTGAGCGCTCTTAGAACCGGACACCGGACCCCTAAACCCCAACCCTAAACCCTAGGCCCTAAACCCTATACCCTAAACCCTAGGCCCTAAACACTAAACCCCGCACCTACCTAGCAAATGACTCTACGTACACATAAGTCACAAAAGTGTTGGGCTTATGTGTGTATATGTCAACACACACATGGGGGGGGGACCCTGGAGGACACAAGTGTTCCCACAAGAGCGAAACAAAGCACTGATACATACTCACATAAAACCTACAAACACAAAAGACTACACACAAAAGATTAAACATGTGTATAGATATAAATATGAATAAATGAATAAATAAATGAAAAAATATATAAATAAAGAAAGAATGAAAAATATTTATATTATTATATGCTACCCCCCCCCCGGGTTATCCACGCTTTTTTGTGGTTATCCACGCTTTTGTGGTTGCGAGCCAATTATATCGTTCACGGGCCGCGGTGACCCCTGAACTCCCCCCCCCAATAACCCAATCCTCTACATAACGTAGATGTATGCAATCCTTGAGATGTTGAGTCCTCTCCATCTGTCCAAACACTGGGCACAGCGACCTCCTCCCCTCCCCTCCCTTCCGCTCCGCTGCGCTCCCTGGTTTACCCTGAAAGCTTACAGGGCTCTACAAGGCTGAAAATACACATGCCCAGACCTTAGGTTTTTAAACCTTTATATAAACCCCATAAAGTCTAAAGGTTTAGGGTTTTCAAGGTTTATCTCTAATGCCCTCACGGGGTTAGCCCTATAGTGTTTGAACCCTATAGGCCTATAGGGTTCAACAGTCTAGGGCTTAAGGTTTAGGCATTGCCTATAGGATTAGAGCCTGAAAAACCCTATACGGCTTGAGGCTTAAAATCCCTAAACCTAAAATCCCATATGGCTATGCCTCTGTTTGTAGGGCTTGGTGGAAATGCAAAGAATAAGCAGAATAAGTACCCACACCATGTATCGGGTTCTAAGGTTTAGGGGTCTTCAAGGTTTATAAGCCCATAGAGTTTAAACCATAAGGGCTTACGGTTTAGGCATGCATTTAAATCTAAATCCTAAGCCCTTTAGGGCCGGAACCCTGAAAGCCTGTGGGGCTCTAAAAGCCTCAAAAGTTTGAACCCTATACATGCCCAGACCTTAGGTCTTTAAACCTTTAAACCCCATAAAGTGTAAAGGTTTAGGATATTTCAAGGTTTATCTCTAAAGCCCTCGCGGGGTTAACCCTATTTAAACCCTATAGGCCTGTAGGGTTCAAAGGTTTAAGGTTGAGGCATTGCCTATGGGATTAGAACCTTATAGCCCTGTGTATGACTCACCTTTACGTACTATTTGATGGTTCCGTTTCCCCTTTCAAAGTTTTAAGGATTCTAAGGAACTTAAACGGACCCTTCAATTATTTGGAACCCTCAAACTCCTTAAGATTTTGAAAGGCCTCTGGCTTTCAAAATTTGAGGATTTTAAGGACTGTAAAAGGCCACTTAAATACTTTAAAAACCGTAAAACCTTGAAAAAACTGAAAAAATTTTGGGAAAGGCCCGGCCGCATTTTAGTTTTCTAAAGCCCTTTAAATCCTTAAACTTGTCGAGACACATGGGCCGGTATAAGCCGGTACCGATTTACACAGGGGGCGCTGCGAACCAATAGCCTCCCAACCACATTGTTCGCACACCGTGAGTTTTGAACCCCGGAAGCTTGAATCCAGAGTCCTGCGTATTGAAGTTCAATGCCCCGCATTGAACTTCAATACTCCGGGATTCAAGATTCAAGATTCAAGGTTCCAGGGAAAAGTTTCCCCGGGATCTTGAATCCCGGGGCCAGGAGTATTGAAGTTCAATGCCCGCATTGAACTTCAATACTCCGGGATTCAAGATTCAAGATTCAAGGTTCCAGGGAAAAGTTTCCCCGGGATCTTGAATCCCGGGGCCAGGAGTATTGAAGTTCAATGCCCCGCATTGAACTTCAATACTCCGGGATTCAAGATTCAAGATTCAAGGTTCCCGGCAAAAGTTTCCCCGGGATCTTGAATCCAGGGTCACGAGTATTGAAGTTCAATACACCGGATTGAACTTCAATACTTCAGGACCCTGGATTCAAGATCCCGGGGAAACTTTTCCCGGGAACCTTGAATCTTGAATCTTGATTCCCGGAGTATTGAAGTTCAATGCGGGGCATTGAACTTCAATACTCCGGGCCCCGGGATTCAAGATCCCGGGGAAACTTTTCCAGGGAACCTTGAATCTTGAATCCTGGAGTATTGAAGTTCAATGCGGGGCATTGAACTTCAATACTCCTTGTCCCTCATCGTGCTTAACCATTGAGGCCTTGAAATTTAAGTACACTATACACTCGAGAAACACCAGTAAGTAGACAACATCGTCACACTATAATAGCAAAAAACAACAAGACTGAAGCTTTGAAGTAAGGAAGCTCTGAAGTTACTTATCCCCCCCAAAAAAGCGTGGATAACTGGGGGGGGGGGGGGGGGGGGGGGGTACCTATTATATATATATATATATATATTTATTTATTTAGTATGTATATATTTATACCGACTGAGAGAATTTCACGCATTGTTCATTTCTTGTGCTTGTGGACAGTAGCGGGGGGGGGGGGGGGGGGGGCTTAGAGCTTCGGGTTTAGGAGTTGGGGAGTTGGGGAGTTTAGGAGTTTAGGGGTTTCGGGGTTGGGGGTTATCACAAGGGCTCCTGGGTCTGTGGGCCCATGCATATGCTATGAATTGAGCATGCCAGCCAGTACTGTCAGGCCGGGCAGCCGCTAAAGAACTTGGACTAAGTGATCCTACCGGCAATGCTATTCTCTATAGATGAGAGCTTCTAATAAGCAAGAGGAAGTTTGGGGCTTAAGGAGGCAAGAGGAACTTTCACTAGCACAACATGCGTATAGAGTACATCAAATTTCCTGATTCTGGTCTTGTACGTTCGTTGTACATGACCTTGACCCCAACTCGTAATCACCCCACCTAACCCGCAACCTCATGCCTTGAACTTACACAAGGGTTTAGGGTTTAGGGTTAGGGTCAAATCCTAAACTCTAAGCCCTGGATACCAAACTGCAAAGCCTACCTTCTCTCAGGGCCGGGCAGACCAGATTAGGGATGACAGATCTTGCGGCTGCCTTGAACCCAAATGAAGGGGGTTGAAGGCTTAGGGTTCAGGGTTTAGGGATTAGGGGTTCGGGGGGTGAAGGTGTAGGGTTTTAGGAAACAGCACTTCTCCTGGAACGGTGGGATGAATGAAGATTCCTCGACCAACAGCCCTAAGCCTGAAGCCCAAGACCATGACCCCGTGCTGTTCAGGGGTTCGCATGTAGTTTACAAGTTTAAATCGTCACAACATCGTAACTTCTCATGTCCATGTTCACAGCTCAGCATCTATATCCAGCTTCTGTATCGTTCTCCTACAAACAAATCCACGCCATATACCTTCCGAGCCCGAAATCCGGGCAACTCAAAGCCACATGTATGCGCCCTTTACTTGCTTTCTACTCTCTAAGCGGCACTGTTTCGCGGCATTTGCGTTAAAACTCTAAACCTTAAACCCTAAACCCCAAACCCCAAACCCCAAACCCTAAACCCTAAACCCTAAACCCTAAACCTTAAACCCTAAACCCTAAACCCTAACGCTAAACCCTAAACCCGCCGCAGGCAAGAGGTGATGCTGGGCTTTGACGTAACCCCAGGGGGCAGGTATGTACTACTCTTCGGGGCTCTTTGCAACAAGCCCTAAACCCTAAACCCTAAACCCTAAACCCTAAACCCTAAACCCTAAACCCTAAACCCTATACCCTAAACCCTAAACCTAAACCCTCCTAAGCCCTAAACTCGAAACACCAAGCATTTCCGCCGCGGCGCAGTTCCCCACGTCGCCGCCGCGCCGCGTGGGCCACGACGGCCAAGCCGTCCCTGGCCGCGGAGCCTACGGGTCGACTTTGGGTGTTAGGGTTTAGGGTTTAGGGTTTAGGGTTTAGGGTTTGGGGTGCAGAGTCTAGGGTGTATAGGGTTTAGGGTTTAGGGGCGAGGGTGTAGGGTCTGGGGTGTAGGGTTTAGGGCTTGAGCTTTATGGGAATTACAGATGTTTGGCTTTATCCAGAAGGGACGGAACCATGTGCCAGGTCCAAAAACTCCCAAACGTTCCAATACGTACGGGACCGCGCCCCGGACCCATGGGACTGCGCCGACCTGCTTGTTTAGAAGTATGCGGAATTTCTGGCACATGGTTCCGTCCACTTCGGGAGTTTGCGAGCACTGACTGGTTAGTTTCGGATTATGTTGTGGAATGTTCGCAGTCTTCGGCAAGAGGAGTAGCAGAAGAATTCCTACCAGGAGCTTCAGTCTTGAATGCGACTTTCGTGAGGCTGGTTCTGGGACGGGGGCGGGGGGGGGGGGGACATACACATGCCATGTATATGTACGAAAATAAATATCTATGTCGCGGCATTCTATATGTAAGGCAGCAGGATTGAGTGTCCCTTCCACCTTAAACCCTAAACCCTAAACCCTAAACCCTAAGCCACAATATCTCTTGAGTTGAGGTTTGAGGGTTTATCGGCTTCCCCCATGCCTTGGGCCTTCAGAGCTCGAGGTGGGTCGGGGGGGTTTAGGGTTTAGGGTTTAGGGTTCCCTAAACCCTAAACCCTAAACCCTAAACCCTAAACCCGAAACCCTAAACCCTAAACCCTAAACCCTAACTACCTACTACCTCAACCCTCAACCCTGAGCGGTGCCTGCCTGCCTGCAATCCGCTGCACAGGTAGGTTTAGGACTTGGGGTTTGCCTTTTTGGGGCTGCAATCTATATGTGCTGTGTGCCTCCGATCTTTGGGATGTCTCATTTGTGGGCCCAGCTAACCTAAAAACCTACTAGACCCTACAAGCCCTATACATTCTACCAGCCTGAGACTCAACCACCTAAATGGAAGAGTTGGGTCGATGGTTCTAGGGCTTGAGGATTTCTTGGTCTGAGGGTTTAGGCGTTTAAAAGGTTTAGGGTTCTAGGCTTCTAGGGCTTTCGGGTCAGACGGCAGTTTCTCGCTGCTGGTGAAAGACCGGAGATTCAAGCGTGCAACGGGGTATTCAAACCTTGGGCTGCCCAGTAACCCTCGGAAAAAGAAGGCTGCGCCCCTTTCGTGGCTTACAGGGGCTTTACTACTGGGCATCCGAGAAACAAATTGTGGAGTGTTGTGCCCTGCAGTCCGCTCCCTATCAAAAGGGGAGTGACAGAACGGCCAGGTCCTGGCAAGAGTTGCGCAAGATCTGAAAACGACTTGCATGATGTTCGCGTTTGTTCAGGACCTGGTGTAGCGTAAGAGCTAAGACTATTGAAAAGGGTGTCCGAGGGCAATCTTTCCGGTACTTTTAAGGGCACGGGTGCCATGACTCCCTTGAGCAACCTGCACGTGCGCTTAAAGCCTATGATCACTCCCCATTTTCCCCCCTTCCCCCCCCCCCCCCCAGTTCAGCCTTAAGAACCAGAACTGTGAGGCTAATCAGGGTCTGGCAGGATCTAGAAAGCAAGCTGCTGGCGATTAATTTCTCGGAGACGGCTTAAGGGTTCAGGGTTTAGGCGGTTTAGGGTTTGGGTTTACCCTCTACAATTCCCCTTACCCTAAACCCTAACCCTAAACCCGAAAGGGGGATCTATTTCCTGAATGCTCTGGACCTCTGGCAAGCCCTAAACCCTAAACCCTTAAGCCCCCTCAACCCATAACCCTTAACCCTTAACCTATCCGGAAACCGTCCATATTGCCTCTCGGATTCCCTGAGATGTCTGCACCCACACGTGCCCGGGTTCTAGGTTGGGCGTTGCATGTCTACTGTTTGCTTAACAACACCCCACCCAACTTGTTTAAAACACATCCCAAATTACCCACAAAAAATACCTTCCTTGGGGTTCTTACGGTTCTTCAGCAAATAGTATCCTGAGCGCTAACCCCTAAACATTTGGATTAGCTCTATTTGGGTTTTTTCATGGATGCAGTTACCCTAAGCACACTTCGTGTTTGGTTTAGGGTTTCGGGTTTCGGGTTTCATGTTCCCTAAGCCCTAAACCCTAGACCCCAAACCCTAAACCCTAAACCCTAAACCCTAAACCCTAAACCCTAAACCCTAAACCCCCTTAGACCCTGAACCCAAAGACCCTGAGCCTGATTCTGCATCAGGGAGCTGATGCTAGAGTGACATGGGATTAGGGTCGGGTTTAGGGTTTAGGGTTTCGGGTTTAGGGCATGCCTAAAAGGTGAGTGCAGGTTCCACTTGAAGGTTCATGCATTGCTATCGCCTCAAAGCAAGATTCGACGAGCTCTAACCTGTTTGGGGCACTCTAGCCCGATCTAGCCCGAAACCCTAACCCTAAACTCCAAAACCCTAAGCCCATAGCATCAAGGGATCCAAGCTCGAAACACCTAAAGGTGTAGCCCCAACCCATAAACCCGTTGAATGTACTCCTAGTTGATTCTAAGCCGTAAGCCTCAAGCCTTAACAATGGATTAGAAGGTTGAGCGTTCAGCGCCGTGTAGGGTTCAGATGAGTAGGCTGAGCAGGGCTATAAGTAGCCCCCCCCCCCCCCCCCCCCCCCCCCCGCGAAAAAAAAAAGAGCCATAGTTGCTTTACCTACAACCTCAGTCTTAATGATCCGAGGGCCATGATTATCATTGCTCGTCCTGTCCGTCTTGTCGCCCAGCACCGCTAGAAGTACGAAGCAAGCGACTGCGCATCCGAGTATGTATGTATGTATATATATATATATATATATGCTGATACTGCAAGGTTCACGGTTACCCGATTGTGGCCATAGCTAGATAGAAGTATGTTTCAGCTACGTAGAGCCCTACTGTTGAAACTATCCGTGTGCCTTCAAGTAAACGAAGGACATCTGTGGCTGTCCATGGTCGATTGGCATCATAACTTATAACCTTCTACGCCCCAACCCGTTCTCTAACCCGGCGTGCAGCATGAAGAGCATTGCAATATGCCTCTGGCGCACGTGATGTGCACTGGGCATGACGCGCCCGCACCGAACACCCTCGGACTTATGACTCCCTGAGCCCGAAACCCTAGATTCGCGCGATCAGTTTAGGGCGAGGAGTAGGGTTTAGGGTTTAGGGTTTAGGGTTTAGGGTTTAGGGTTTAGGGTTTAGGGTTTAGGGTTTAGGGTTTAGGGTTTAGGGTTTGGGGTAGTCACGGGGGGTAGGGAAGGGGAAGTTCAACCCGAAACCCTAAACCCTTAAAGTTTGGCTTCTACAGCCCTGCCGGGCCCTGCCGCGCAAAGCGCTGGCCTGAAGCCTACCCACAACGAAGCTCGCATACCGGCACCGAAAAGGTTGTGGTTTAAGGTGTTGAGGGTTTAGGGCTTCGGGTTTAGGCTTTGCTAGTAGGGTTCAGGGTTTAAGCTTTAGGGGAGTAGGGTGGCAGGGCTAGGGTTTTAGGATTGGGCAAGAAGGAGTTCACTTGCGAGAGGGCTGAGTTTATTGGGGTTCAGGGTTTGACGTGATGTTTGGGGGTCCATGGCTGCTCCTCAGACTACTTAAAGGTTCATGGGTGTTTATGCGTATGGTAACTCTTGCCATAACCTTATGTAGGCTACTTGATTAAAGTCCAGGCCGTGCCCTGAGAACCTCACCCTCAGAGCCCACGTAAACCTCCGAAAGCCTCAATCCCTGAGCCCTGATCCTAAACCCTAAATCCTAAATCCAACATCCTATGCTCAAGATCCGAAACCCCTAATGCCCTCGCAGAGAAGTCCCAGGGAGGGTGCCGCGGAGTCACGACCACAGAGGTGCGCTTCATCAAGAGATACCCGGGGCCCAGGTGCCCAAAGGGTTTAGGGGTCTCAGGTATTAGTGTTTAGGGTATTAGGGTATGAGGGTATAAGGGTATTAGGGTAATGGACGTTAGAAACCCTAGAAACCTAGAAAAACTAAACCCTAAACCCTTGAGGCCAACAGGCGTGGGGGGTTGCTTCGGTGTTTGAGGTTTTTACATTGGGGTTCACGGCTTCAGAGCTGGCCAGAACCTCGGGGTGCTTCTAACCCTTCTGTTCACTGAACCTTCAACTTTAGACTTTAAACCTTAAACCTCAAACATGAAACCTTAAACCCAAACCCTGAACCCTAAACCCCACCTAAAACCAGCACTCGTTTGGGCCTTAACACGTAAACCTTAAACCTTATAACCCCTACTCATAACCAGCACCTTAAACCTTATAACCCCTACTCATAACCAGCACCTTAAACCTTATAACCCCTACTCATAACCAGCACCTTAAACCTTATAACCCCTACTCATAACCAGCACCTTAAACCTTATAACCCCTACTCATAACCAGCACCTTAAACCTTATAACCCCTACTCATAACCAGCACCTTAAACCTTATAACCCCTACTCATAACCAGCACCTTAAACCTTATAACCCCTACTCATAACCAGCACTCGTTTGGGCACATGGGCCTTGCAGGAAGCAGATTGGATTGCTCCCCAGCGATGGCAGCCAGGAGTCCCATCTGCGAACGCTTAGAGGAAGTGGAGTTAACCCTAAACCCTAAACCCTAAACCCTAAACCCCAAACCCTAAACTCCAAACCCTAAACCCTAAACCCTAAACCCGAAACCCTAAACCCTAAACCCCAAACCCTAAACCCCAAACCCTAAACCCCAAACCCTAAACCCTGAACCCTATACCCTGAACAGCCCCCTCAGGACCCAAAAGGTCCATCCGCCGATCACATCGACGAGGAGCGCAGAGTTCAGGGGACTTCGAAGTCCGCGCGAGGTATTGGGGGTTTTGGGGGTTTAGGGTTTAGGGTTTAGGGTTTAGGGTTTAGGGTTTAGGGTTTAGGGTTTAGGGAGGCTGCTAGGGTATTGGGGTTTAGGATCTTAGGGTCTTGGGGTCTAGGGCTTAGGGGTTTTGGGAGGGTTTGGGGTGTTAGGATGTTAGGGTTTTTGGGTTTAGGGATGTTAGGGTTTTGGGGTTTAGGATGTGTAGGGTGTTAGGGTTTACGGCTTTGGGGGGGGGGGGGGGGGTTTGGGTTTTTTGGACTTGGGGATGTCAGGGTTTGAG